>PVLA01008695.1:0-85211 GCA_004027455.1 Hydrochoerus hydrochaeris
ATCTTGGTTTTTCTGACATGAGGTACTGAGTCATACTATACTCTCAGGGACCCTGGCAATTCTCAGGAATCCTCTTTCTCAGGAATCCTTTTTCTCTTTCTCCTCTTCTCTTCTTTCTCTTCTCTTCTCTTCTCTTCTCTTCTCTTCTCTTCTCTTCTCTTCTCTTCTCTTCTCTTCTCTTCTCTTCCCTTCCCTTCCCTTCCCTTCCCTTCCCTTCCCTTCCCTTCCCTTCCCTTCCCTTCCCTTCCCTCTCTCTGTCTCTGTCTCTCTGTCTCTGTCTCTCTGTCTCTGTCTCTCTGTCTCTGTCTCTCTCTCTCTCTCTCTCTCTCTCTCTCTCTCTCTCTCTCTCTCAAATAGCTATACCTCCTAATGCCTGTTTGGTCCATTTAGGCTATTGTACAAGATACATAGTAGACTAGGAGGCACACAAACAAAAGAGAAATTCTTTTCACTGTTTTGGAGGCTGGGAAGTCCAAGACAATGGTGTTAGCAGATTTGGCATCTGGTGAAGACCTGCTTCTGCTACTCGCTGTCAGCTTTCTTTTCACCCTAGCCTTACAGAATAGAAAAAAGGGTTGAGGGAGCTCTCTGGGACTTCTTTTAAGAGAGGACTAATCTCTGAAGACTCCATCTACCCCTGTGATCTGATCACCACCTAAAGGCCTTACTTCCAAATATCATCACTTTCAGGATGAAGATTTCATCTTTACTTGAGGAGAAGAGGCTGAGACATTCAGATCATAACCATGTCATTGGACAGAACCTGATAAAAATTGTTTGGATGAAGGCCTAAGTGAATGATACTGTGGTGGGCTCTTTGCAATGTAAATTACTCAATTAGGATAACTTCTCAATATTTAAAAACATCTACATTAAATTTTTATCTCCTTAGGAAAGCAAATCTGTATTGAGATAAAGTGTGTATAAGTTATTATCTGAAAAAATACCCAAAATTTATCAACCTAGAACAATGAACATTATCTCATCTGGAATCTAGATGCAACCTAGTTAGGGCCCCTGACTCTGAGTCTTTTGCAAGGCTCTGATGAAGTTGTCACCAGAGCCCAGTCCTTTCAAGGCTCATTTAGAAAGGGATCCATCTGTAGACTCACCCCTGTTATCTTTTCTTTTTCATGGAAGGCAGCACATTTTTTCAGGTGATCATCTCTCAGACTGCTTCCTACCAAAAAAGTTCTTAGGGCCCAATTGCATCTCTTCATTTTGTACTATCTGTGACACTCTTGGTCCTGGTTGGCAATGTTTAAGCAAACATTTCAAGGTATTTATAGTTTGCTGCAAGTCTCTTTGGGGTTCACTCCGTAATGCAAAAGCTATTCCCAGAAATGTCTTTGAGAGAAGCCCATTTTTACTGGGCAGTTGCTAAGATAGATTGCTGCTGTCCAACATCTGTAATTCTCTAGAGACAGTGTTTACTTGAGGAAAGGATTTGTGAGGGTACATCCTTAATCTCTTTAAATGGACATTTATGTGACTATATAGATTTTAAGGCACTATCTTTGATCTTTCTGAGGCCTTGACAAAATTTTTACATTCATAAAATTTTTCTTTTTTACATTCATGTCTTCAACTTCATCTTTAGATTGTGTTTTCCTACCAGTACCTTGGATCTGATATTTGCTTGGCAGCCATTTCTTACTTAGTGTTGTTTGCTGCCTAGGAAGATTGAACATTTTAAAAACCTGGTCTGCCTACCTTTCTTCCTCCCTCTCTCACTTCCTTTCCCTTTTTTCTCATGTATTTTTCTGTAAGTAGCAAAAAGAGGTAAGGCAGCACTTTCAATGCCTTGGAAACACTCCTTGACTAGATCTTCTGGCTCATTAGACCTTTTTTCTCCTTTCATCATGACTATATGAGTTTTGCTTAACTTTTTGCTAGTACCCTATAAGATTCTCTTTCTTCAATTTTCAATACCATGTATCCTACTCTCTTATGAGTCCTTACTAGAAAAGTCCCAAAGTCAAGATTTCTCCTTATAGCATGTTCAAGACAATTAGGCTTTCTCCAACATATTCCTCAAATTCCTTTCAGCTTTTGCTCACTGCTCATTCCAAAGGTAAGCTCACATATTAAATATTTCCTACAGCAGCACCCTACTTCCAGGTAATCAAATCTATATTTGTCCCTTTGTTCATTGTACTTCCAGAGGCAACTATTCTCACATGTGTAGAAAATACCATTTTTGGGGCTGGGGATTTAGCTCAGTGGCATAAGCACCTGCCTGATAAGCATGAGGTTGTGAGTTTGATCCCTGGTACAAAGCAAAAACAAAAACAAAATCCATTTTGTTTGTGAAGATTTCTTATATAACTATACTCATTTTATGAGAAAATATTTTCATTTTCCCAAATGGAATTGTTTTGTATCTTTCATTTACTTTCATATTTTTCTCAAACATCAGTATGTTTTCATGATTAGATATCTGTTGTTTACAAGTGTGTGCAGTTTACCATGTGTTACATGTTTTCCTTCTATATTGTATCTGTGCGATCCCCAGGAGTGAATATCCCACTTGCCTCCAACTCCACAAATGTGTTGCAATGAGTGTCACCATCTGCAGCCTGTTATGAGCCTGTGTGAGTATTTCTTTGGGATATATGCATACCCAGAACTGGAACTAATGATGCATAGGTCACACATACACTTAGTCTGACAGGAAGTGCTAAATTATTCATAGTAAGACCAAACTAGTCTTCATTCCCACCAGCCATGCATGAAAGATTCTGTATCTTAAATTTGAGCCAACACTTCATAGTATTATTTAGTTTAATTTTTTTGTAGTTATTTAGTATGAAGTAATATCTTGTTAATAAATTTTCTTTTTTTGTGGTGTTGGGGATCAAAGCCAGGGCCTGCATGGTAGGCAAGCAATCTTACCACTGAGATACTCCCTAAGCTGTCATTAATATTTTCATTTGTTTCCTGATAATTGATTAGTTTGAGCATCTTTTCATTTTGATTTCCCTCTTTCACAAGCTGCTCACTTTTAGCCTGTTTGCATGAGTCTAAGATCAGGGACCAGGTGTGATTTCTTCTGCCTTCTCCACTGCTCCTAGAACATAGTTAGTGTTGATTGATACTTAATAAGAAGGTCAGTGTGACTGTGTTATTTTAGCTTCTGGATTTTGAGGCCTACTTTTCCTCTCCACACCCTGAGATACTTGCCTACATTCATTCAGAGCACATTTATCAAATGACTACTGTGTGCCAAGTCTTCCCATGAGACTCTCCCTTCTGGCAAAGCTCAAATGACCTATTAGTCACTTTATCAATTGAACAGAAGAATGAAACTGGCCACACTCATCTGGCATCAAATGTTCTCTAGTCACATTTAAATGCTCTTTTATAGACTCTTAACATCCTATGACCCTTTGATTCTATCTTATTGACTAATCGATTTTTTTCTTTTGTTATTTTTAACTGCTGTGTGCCTAAAGCAAGACAAGACCCAAGGAATCTTGGCTAAGTTTTTGCACACCAACAGCCTATTGTTATATTGCTCTGATTTACAAGAGCAAGTATCGGGTCCTGACCTAGATCCCCAAACTCCTAAATGAGTGTATGGCAAAGGCTTAAATAAAATGAGACAAGTGGTATGATTTTAGGGCTCCATGAGGTTCAAAACCCTTTAGCTGATGTTGAGACTCTGAGGGCTAAGACAAAGTCTTCTCTGGACCACCCATTTTTATTAGGTCCAACAACAAAGGGCAGGGAAACTGAGGAAAGTGCAGGCAATGAGCAGGACCTTGGGAATCAAGGATGTCTGAAAGGAGTGAATCAAGTCAATTCAGTAGCACTGTCTTCTCATGAAGACATGGTAGAAGTGAGACAGTAGGAGTAATTCCTTCAGCTGCAGTCTCTATCTACTTAATTGATTTTTGAATCTAGCCCTTTGAGGTATCTCTGGCCCCACAGGCCACTACAAACCTCAGCCAGGACCAGTGATTCATTGAGGTACACTTACTATGAATCAGCTCCTGTTGCCAGGCAAGGGGCCTAGGCCTAGGACAGACTCACAGATAAACATAGAAAACTAATTAGTTAATTTTAAATCCTGCTCAGAACTGCTTCATAGTGGTCTCCAACAAGCAAGCCCATATTATAATGAGTGGTGACTGCTGGATTTAATATCATGGGTTTGGTAATCAAAAAGAAACTCTTCACTGTACCCTGTGAAGGTCACAGTCTTGATGTGACATTTATTTACATTTCCAGAGACAGGAAGGATTCTTTGCTCAGGCCTATCTACTCCTACAGCCTACATCCCAAAACAGGGTTACTGGAAGTCTTGACTGTAACACAGCCACTCCACATTGTAATTATTTGTTTATTTGCTCTCCTCAGTTTGAGACATGTTGAAGACACAGGTTATGTCTTACTGTTTTATTTTATTGTACTTAATAAAATACTTTTCACACATAGGTATTCAATAAACATTTATTAATTCACTTAATGAACACATGCAAAATATTTATTGAGCATCTTCTTACTACTTACTATGTTAGGTGCTGGGAATGCAGATACATAAATAAGACATGGTTTAATTGTAAAA
This sequence comes from Hydrochoerus hydrochaeris, assembly GCA_004027455.1. Taxonomy (NCBI): domain Eukaryota; kingdom Metazoa; phylum Chordata; class Mammalia; order Rodentia; family Hydrochaeridae; genus Hydrochoerus; species Hydrochoerus hydrochaeris. The sequence continues at coordinate 4,571 of PVLA01008695.1, forward strand.
AAAAGTGAGGAAAATGCACCGAGAAATGGCCCTGCATGTTATGGGGAGATGAACTTTGTAGCACCCATCTTTTTCATTTGTGAGTAAACTTTACCCTTTAATCTCAGATGTGAATTGTATTTTAATTGCAAGAAATGGCCTTACTCTGTGTATGTATATGTGAGGAGTATGGGTGTGTAGGTGTGTGCTGCCTGTCTGATTACGCTTGTCCCAACCTAGCTTGGAGTCAGTATGGGGAGGTTGAAAGTTATTTGCCCACCCCCCCAAGGGGCTTGCTCAAGATGGCTAGGACATCTGTGTAGCCATCTGGACTGCAGTGCAGACTAACACTTGAGTCTCATAATATTAGACATGTGACACCTTTGGTATACAATCCGACTATTGGAAAAATCTGAGTCAACCCAGGAGTGATGTTTCTTAGCTGAAGCCTACATCTTTGTCAGTTTTTAATACCTTAGTTAAACCAAAGGGAACTGGGTCAAGTTCTTTCTAAAGGGTGGGGGACTGAGAGAGTTGTAGACATGTAAGTTTGCCATAAAGTTGAATTACATACCTCTTAGACAATGAGCTCTGCAGGAACTTTGTCTGCTTCATATCAAACTCAATGGGGTGGTTTAGCAGTGTCTTCTAAAATATCCCATAGGCATGGGGTAGAATTGAGAAGTATGCTAGAATAGGCATTGCATATTACATGAAAAAACAAATACCTTTTACTTTGCTCTTTTTTAAAATATACTTCTTATTAAAAGGGTTCTGAGTAAGGCATACATAATAGTTGATACTTTATTTGATTGAGAAAATTCTGAGTCCTCTTGTGCAAATCCTTAGAGATTTCTTTCATTTTCTTATCTGTGGACTTTGCATAATGGAGCCCAGTGTACAACAATCTTTAATAACATTTCCGCATTTTTATTTGACAGAACAGAGTTCTTTTTATTTTAATTTGCTCTCTGATCTTGAAGCACTTGCTCAATAACCACAGGATGGGCTTAATTTAAACATACAACTCATGTCTTACAGATTTTATAAAAAAATCAGACTGGTTGGCTTATGTGCAATCGTTAACTTTTACCCATTTATAACCAGGATCTAGTGCTCACAATTTTCCTATTTTTGTCTGATGGGGTTATGTGAGCTTTTTAAGCCAAAATAGTCAGTAGTGGGGAAAATAATAAGTGTTAAGCACTAACAATAATTCAATAACTGGGTAATGTAGGACAACCAAAGGAGCAGAGGTCATTAAATATCTACTGTAATGAACCAGATAGTAAGTGCTTTAGGCTTTGTGAGTCATATCGTGGTAGTTATAAGCAATAATTATTTAACTCTGCCTTTGTAGTTCCAGCGCAGCTATAGATAGTGCATAAATGGGCAAGCAGTGTTTCAATAAAACTTTATTTACAAAAAGAGGCAGTAGGCCAGATTCAGCCTACTAAATTTGCTAAATTTGCTGATTCCTAATCTAGAGGCAAACTTTTGCGATAGAAGCAAAAGTTTAGCTATGAGAATCATGTATCTTCTTTGATATTCTATTTGCTTTTGAAACTCTCATTTTGAGCTGTTTCTTAGCATCTGTGTTTAGTTGTTTTTCTCTTTCTTTCTTTCTTTCTTTTCTTTTTTTTTTTGAAACAGGGTTTCACTATGCAGTTCAGGCTGGTTCTTGAACTCTCTTTGTATCCCAGGCTGGTCTCAAACTCACAGCAGTCCTCCTGCCTTAGCCTCCCAAGTGTTGGGATTACAGGTATGTACCATCATGCCTGGCTTCTTGTGTTTCTTGAGCTTAAGTTAATACATAGAATGAGCTGTGGGTAATAGTGTGAGACTGTTTGCAGAGGTGCTCAATGACCAGAAGCTCTAGCATCATATTATGTTTTTTAAAGAGAATAAAGTTTATTGTATATATTTAGGCTATACAACATTATGTTATGGGATACATAAGTAGTAAAATGGTTATAATAGTGAAACAAATTAACATATCCATCATCTTACCTATGTACTCACTTTTTTTTTTAGTGGAAAGAGCAGGTAAGATCTACTCATTCAGCAGGAATCTCAAACATAGTGCAACTGTATTACCTTTAAGCCTCATGTTGAATTAATAATAATGATCTTCAGATTCATTCATCCTGAATATATGCTGCTTTCTGTCCTCTGATCTTATACCTTCCCATATACTCCCTTTCCCCAGTTCTACCCTTTGAAACTGCTTCTTTATTGCTATGTTTTTGACTTTTTGTTTTAGAGTCCACCTAAATGTGAGATCATGCAATATTTTGCTTTCTGTGTCTGGCTTATTTTACTTTTCGTTTGGTTAGGATATTCTTCAGGTACACTCATTTGTGGCAAATAGCAGGATCACTTTATTTTTAAAGGGTGAATAATATTTCACAGATTCTTTATCCACTTGTCTACTAACAGACACTTAGATTATTTCCATATGTTAGCTACTGTGAGCATATGCACTAAATATGGGAGATCAAATATCTTTATGAGGTGGCAATTTTATTTCCTTTGGCTATGTGCCCAGAGGAGGGATTGCTGCCTTATATGGATTTTTAATTTTTTTAAGAACCTTCATCTGTTTTCTGTAATGGCTATATCAATCTATAGTCCTACCAACAGTGTACAAGAGTTTCCTTTTTCTCAGCACTTTTGCCAATGTTTGCCATCTCTTGATTTTTTTTTTATAATAGCCATCTTAATGGATCTGAGGTCGTATCTCACACCAGATTTTATTTGCATTTTCTTGATGATAAATTATGTCATGCATCTTTTCATATACTCATTGGCTATTTTTATGTCTTCTTTGGAGAAGTGCCTATTCAAGTTCTTTGCCTTTTTTTCCCATGCTGGTGATAGAACCTAGGTGTTGTGCTTGCTAGGCAAGCACTCTACCACTGAGCCACAGCCCCAGTCCTCTGCTGCTCATTTAAAAAATCAGGTTATTTTGCACTGTTGTGTTATCTGAGCTTTTTATAAATTTTGGATGCTAAATTCTTATCAGATATATTGTTTGAAAATTTGATTTCCTGATCCATAGGCTAACATTTTAATTTGTTGGTTATTTCCTTTGCTACCAAAGATTTTTAGTTTGATGTAATTTCATTTATTTATTTTTGCTTTTATAACCTGCACCTTTGGTGTAATGCTTTCTCATTTTACAGGTGAAGTTTCCTTTCCTGTTATAGCTGGGCCACAATAATGGGCTGAGAGAGGGGCTTAGAATGGAAATTAGACACATCACAGAGGATCTGTGTGTCCTGTAGGAGTTGGGACTGGGTGCTTGGGGATAAAGAAGGGGCACGTTTCTAGGAGAAGTGAGCTAGCAGCTTTATTCTCTTGTAGTGCACAGATGAGCAGGAGAAAAGGCTTCCAGTCTGCTTGGATCTCAGGCTGGTTCTTGTTTCAGGAAGGTCCTGTGAGGGCCCTGCACCTAAGCATAGTCTGGGTTCCTGCTGGTGATTTATATTCTGTTGTGTCACTTCTAGTGCTTTCTTAGTAGCTGTTGACAGATGTGAACAATCTATTGCCATGGACTGCTTATACTATTCCAGCATTTGACAAGACAACAGTTTCACTGCTTGTGTCTGATTTCAGAGGAAAACAAGTAAGTCCTAAAAGAAAGGTAAGAAATGAAAACTTGCTGAAATATAAACTACTGACGTAGGGGAGGGGCTGGCTCTCAGCGTGCACCTCACAGATCCGCGGTGGACTAGGGGACAGCACTTCCCTAGCAAGTGCGCTGCAGAAAAACTGTAAGCAATACAAAAGGCCCAGAGACCTCCACCACCCACCCATCTGAAGGGGACCGGAAACATGACAAGACAGAGAAACAGCAAAAGGTCTCCACCTGTGGAACCAGGGAAAGTGAATCCAGCAGAGGTAAATGCAGAGGAGGTTGAGAGCAGCAAACCTGTAATGTCAGAGACAGCCTCATCGGAAAAAAAGAAATCCTTCCATGACCTCATCGACGAATTTAAATCTGAAATTCTAACTCAGGTGAAGCAAGATATAAGAAGATTAATAAAAGAAGTCCTGGGTAATCCTCAAGTAGGCACAAATGAAAGAATAGAGGAACCCAGAAAAAGGAGAGAAGCCTTTGATGAAGAATATAAACAAAACCTAGAATATATGAAACAGACCCAAAGAGAATATCAGGAAATTAAAAACTCCATTGAAACCTGGCAAAACCTTTTAACAGAAACTAAAGACAAACTTTCAAAACTTGAAGGTAGATTTGCAAATTATGACTGTGAAAGGAAGGATCTCTTAAAAATAACAAGGAACCAGGAAGCAATGATACAAAGGCTAGAAGATGACAAGAAGACTTATAAAATATGTGAATGAAGATGCAGCGACAAATACAAATGAAGGAAAAGTGTATTCACAGAAATAATTAAGGAAAACTTCCCAAACATAGGTAATGGAAGTGACGTTCAGATAAATGAGGCATACAGAGCTCCAGCCAGCTACAACCAAAACAGATCTACACCCAGACATATAATTATCAGAATCCCAGAAATCCATCACAAGAACAGAATATTAAAAGCAGTCAGAGAAAAGAAACAGATTACCTATAAAGGAAAACTCATCAAAATTACAGTGGACTTCTCAATGCAAACCATCAAATCAAGAATATCTTGGAGCAAAATATTCCAAGCCCTGAAAGAAAATAACTCCCAACCCAGAATGATGTACCCTGCAAAACTGTCTCTCAAAATTAATGGAGAGACAAGATATTTCCACAACAAAGAGGAACTGGGAGAGTTTGTGACCACCAATCCAACCCTGCAAAGAATACTGAAGGACATTCTAGAGAGAGAGAAGAAAATCATCAAGGTTCCAGGAACAATGGCAGAAAGGCCTCAAAGAAAGGGGCAGACAGTGGAATGAAGGAGAAAAGTAAACAAACAATGACAGAAAAATAGCATAGCAGATATAATACAGAGAAGATTGGTTATATCACTGTTTTATCTTGACTGATTTTATTTGAATCTGGTATGCTTGAGAGTATCAAGTCTGAGAATAGGGACAACTACTCTGAAGATGACAAGATTCAATAGGATACATTCTGGTTTGATTATTAACTGCCTTTGAAATCCTATAATGTCTCCAATGTTTAGATTTTATTAATAGTGTAATGTAATGCTAAGCTTAATTATACTATGTCTGACAATATAGACAGTTTTATTGAAAACAACAAGAGACATCATAGTAACTACTGTAGATCACCTAGTATTGTGGTTTTATATTTCCTTTTCATTTCGTGTTTCTCTAGGAATTTGTATTGTTGACTTGTTTTGATTTGTTTCTCCCTCTAATACAGAAAGGCTAGGTATATGTGTAGAGACTTATACATGTGTAGAACTTCTAAGTAGTTTACGAGAATAGATTATAGTTATTGTAAAGGAAAAAAAGAAAGGAAAAAAAAGTATTCTGAAGGATATAATTGCATGTATGTTTGAGTGTGTGGGATTAATAACCATGTTGCTAAAGTTTTTATTGGATGGATGAACAAAACTGATTGCAGTCTCACTGTTTGGATGTCCACTTTGTAGGCTTTACTTTTGTAACTTGAACAACTATTTCTAAGAGGAAAATATGTAATTATCAACTAGTGATTTCTTACTGGTTACTATTTTTGTTTTGTTTTTGAGATTTTGTATTATTTCTACCCTCTTTCTGTTTCAACTTTTTTTTTCTTTAAATAAAAAACGGTAAGAAATGGAACCCAGGTGTCCTTCATCTGGAGGAGTGCCAACAGATACATAAATGAATGGAACAAATGCTGTAGCCAAGACCATCCTAAGTTTGTGGATAATTTCCCTTCTGCCAAATGTGGATTTGTAATCTTGTTCTGTAGTTTATCACTTTTTCCTCAACTCTGAGCAAACACAAGTGATCATTGAGTTCCTGGCTCTGGCCACTGCTAGCTTTCTGAGTGAGCAGCATCTGGTAGGTGGTATGGTTTGTGCCCAAGGTGTTTCCAGGGGGCTGACCCTGCACTGGTGTCAAGGCCATCAATTAGATGAGGGAGAGAGGAAGTGAAGAGGCAGTGATGAGGTTGGTAATTACATACTACAGTACAGTTGACCCCCAAGAGCAGGTGGTGGGAGGGAGTAAAATTCCAGGCTCTGTCACTCAGGATTCATTTTCGCTCTTCTGTTTAGGCCTGAGGGGATGCTCATTGATCTGGAAGAGACTGTCTCCTCTTCTGTTAGGAATAAAAATAGTAAGAAAATAATATGTTTAATAAAGAACATTTTTTTTTTACCTTTTTAGTTGCTTTAAAAAGTTGCTATTGTCATCTTTAACTCGTGTTTCTTTCTAATATGGGGTGTGATAGAAAAATGCAATGAATATTTAAATTTTAAAAATGTATTACAGTAAAAGACACAAAGCAAAGTACTGTCCTTACTTTGAACATACTTATCTCATTGATCATGCTACTTTCTGAGGCAGTTCTGGAAGTCCTCTTACGTGAATGTCTTTATTTGTGCTGTTGTGGCTGCCTCACCGTCCTGAATTGATTTAAAATGTTTACCTTTCATGATCATTTTGACTTTGGGAAAAAGCCAGAAGTTGCATGGTGCCAGATCCAGTGAATCATGAGAATGAAGACACTTTACAATGTCGTTACAAGCCTGTCTTTGCACTGGGTGATCAGCAGCGGCATTCTTCATATTTTTGATCATACCTTGTAAAGATACGAAAAAGGTCTTTATATCTGGTGAGAAGATTAGGATCTACACTTACAGTTTGAGTTCAGTATTTAATACTTTCATAGAACTGGTTCTTTGTTAAGCCCTTTGCAGATGTAACATTTTATTCTTATACTCACCCTTATGGAGGTACCATTATTTCTGTCTTGCAGCTCTATGGATGTGAACTCACAAAAATGAAATAAGGCACCCACACAAGAGCAGCAGATTTGGTGACAATTCTCTAACCTCAGTTCTGCTCACAGTTTTCAGCTTTACTTCAAGCTGTGGTTTACTTCTTATACCTTTGTCTGAGTGTCTTCTTTCTGGTGACTCACTTTGGTCTTTTGGTTTCCAGTGGGATGAGAGGACCTATGACCAGTTCTGGGTACCTTGATTTAGCCTGAGCAGTCCTGGACAAGCAGGGAGCTAGCAGCAGCACGTAAAAACCAATGAGACACTTTTTACAATAATGGATCTTGACATGCATTTGATACTCAGAATGGATGGAGGTCTGGGGAGAAACGGAGTTTACTTTCCAATTTCACTGAGGCTATAAAAATGACATTACTGAACTCTAAATCTTAGCATCCATGACTCTGATCATTTTCTTCTTTCTTCCCTGTCATTCTTTTCTTTGAAGACCAAGTTACTTGTCTCTTGGATTTGAGATAAAGTTTTATGGGACAACAAAAAATAAAATACTAGAAACTGTAAGGGTACTAATTATCACACTAACAGCTTTTATTTCTCCTCCTTGGTTTGTGGAAAAGTAACTACCTCTTTATCTCAATATGCTGTGGAGGGTGCTTTATTTTCACCAAATAGACAAATCAGACTTTTTAATGAGCAATAGTACTAAAAAAAGATAAATAAATTGACTTTTTATAGAGAAGCAGAGCATTCCTCAAGAACTATTAGAGATCTTGTCATCCAAAATATCCCTATCCTGTTGACCTTATTTACAGATTTCATGAAAAGCACATCATAACATTGATATATGGGCTCTGTAGCATCCAATTTCTTTTTTTTTATTTAAAGAGAAAAAAAAACAGAAAAAGGATAGAAATATTATGGAATTTAAAAAAAGATAAATAGTAGGAAAGCACTAGTTGATAAATTACATATTGTTCTTTTAGAAATAGTTGTTCAAGTTATAAAATTAAAGCACACAAAGTGGACACTCAAGCAGTGAGACTGCAAACAGATCTGTTTAACAATCCAACAAGAACTTAGAAATAGCATCCAATTTCTTGAAGGCATCTGTAGCTACTAAGGATGTTGGCCATGCTCTTATCAACACATGGGTAATATAAATGAGATGATGCCTTATGGAACATAATGCACACAGATGCTTTTCTAATATGTACTCACATCCTTCAGAAATAATGCGATTTGGCTCTCTACCTTGGCTCTAAATGAAATAATGTTCCAGGTGGGAGAGGCAGGTAATAAAATTGACAATCACTAAGTGTGCCTGGCAGTTTCTTCATTTTTACCTAAAGCTGGGTACACATTTGTCTTCGTTGTCAAAGCACTGGTATTATTTATAAGTGAAAGACAAGGAGACAGGGAAGCTCATTCAGTTCTTTTGGCTGGGAAAATACCATTTCCTCATTATATGTTCAAACCACATTGGAAGGGGGAATTAATTTTAGATTTGGATGCAGCTGGAAGGGTGCTTTCCCTATTGCCTTGCTAGGTGGAAATACCTGGTGACAGTTGCTACATCATTCACCATGTTAGGTTTCACTTGGGTGTGTATTGAGAATGGCTGTAAAGGTCTCTAGCCTTTGACAATTGGAAACCCTTTATTATTATTATTATTATTATTATTATTTTTTTTTTTTTGTACTGGGGATGGAACTCATGACCTCTCAATTGCCAGGCAGGCACTTATGCCACTGAGCTAAATCCCCAGCCCTGGAAACCCTTTTTTAAAGTCTTCCTTCAGGGCAATCAAGTGGGGGCAGTAATTTTGGAGGCTGAATAATTGTCATGCATCTACTTCACTGTGGATAGGACAAAGCTCAAAACTGAGAGGTACATTGCTCATAGAGCACTTATCACATGTATTGAATGAGGAACAAGAAGGAACTTGTAATTTTCCTTAAGCTTTTGTGAAAACTCAGCCCACTTTCAGTTGGAGATATTTATCCAGAGGAATGAAGCTGAAAGGGCACACACACACACACACACACACACACACAGAAAGAGAGAGAGAGAGAGAGACAGACAGACAGACAGACAGACAGAGAGATAGACACAGAGAGAGCATGTGTTTATTTATGCAGACCTCAAAACAAATCTAAACAGCAAGGGACTTCAGAGATGGAGACAAGGACTGAGATCCCGGCTCAGAGCCTGTAAATCCTCTGCAATCAAACAGCAGCCCTCTGTGTACTTCATGCTCATTTATGAACAGTCAACAAAGCAACTGCAGGTGATCTTGGCTGATGGCCTCTCAGATGGCCAGGCCCCTGTAAACTTATTCAACACCTCATTAAAGCAATTTCAAAATCAATTCTGGATTTGACAAGCCGTCAGTACATTGTTGCTTCTCTGTGATGGGAGTGACATGTTAACAGCAATTAGACTTTTGCACACACACATTGGAGGCTGTTCAGCATATTCTTTATTAGAAGTGCCTAAAAAGCTTTATTATAATCATCTAACCTGGGGTCATGGACACATGCTCTATGATCTCTGCCTCTGTCACAGTCCCCTTGGTGAAATTGTGCCTATTGTCCATAGAGATTAAAAAGAAGTGCTTACCCCAGATGCGATATTAGAAAATCAAAGGTCAGAGCAAAGCTTGTGGTAACCTCCATGTTTTTTAATACAAGCGATAGGAGCAATCAGATTAGCATGAATGGATATTGCTCCTTCTAACAGATGGAGCAGAATTCTTATGCAAACAAGAATGACAGGCTAAAATAATTTGGTGGCCACATTCTGGGGGCAGGAGTGAGGATGCTCTTGTCCCAGTGGGGCTTGACTGTACTGATAAGGTAGAGGCAAAGACTGGGCTCTAGGTAAACAGAGGTATATCTGTCCTTATCTCATGCAAAACCACTCCTTTCTCTAATAAAATCAGCTTCTTCTGTTTGGGATGACTCTTTCTGTGGCCAGTTCTAATTGGCAATTCAGTTCTTCAATGGGAGTAGTTTTACTTTTGCCTTCAAGAGCCCAGCAGAATCTACTGGAAAAGTGTATTGTGGTTGAATTTCTCCAAGTCCAAATAAGCCCCTGAACTCACTGGCCTCCATTTAGTTCTGGGGCCTTCCACCATGCCCAGGAGCAGTTCCTTCCTGGTCTTCCCTTCGGATTTCTATTTTGATGGCTGTCATTTGTGAGTGGTTTTATGCTCAGTGTCCAGCATGAGCAGAGTTCATATCTGACAACACACCTTCAAGTAAGGACTTTTGTTATTCCCTCTTTGAAGATGAGGAGAGAAGGGAACAACAGATTTAGTTAGTTGCTGGGATCTCCTAGTTTAGTTGTAAGGCAGGATGCAAATTCAGGCTGTCTAGTTTTGATCACTCCTGGTTGACCATTAACTTGTACTGCTTCAACAAGAACTGATCTCCAGCCAAGGGGCCATTTCCTCAAACTCTTAAAATTGTAAAAGCTTAACATTCCATTGTAAATGTTAGCTAAGTGACTGACTGAAAGAATTGGATGCCGACTGACTTTTGATGTCTAAATTCAATCAACGTTATGTAATTCCCAGGTTTGTGGATTTGCTCACACTAGCAAGCCTATTCAAAAGTGCAAATAATCTTCAAGCCAACAATCCATATACCCCTAACACTTATCACTGCTGACATATTTGGTGAGGAAGGACACTGGGGTTTGAGTCCAGGACATTTTCACTGAATTCCACCCGCAGGCCTGTTTTAACATTTTAGCTTGAGATGGGTTTACGAAATGGTTGAATTGCTCAGGCTGGGCTCAAACTTGCTATCCTCCTGCCTGAGCCTTTCACAATGCTGGGATTACAGGTATGTGCACTCATATCCAACACCCAACTGACATATATTTTATTTTCCTATCTCTTTCACTAGAATACAAATCTGTGAAGGCAAGAAACACTTCACTGTTTTGTTCATTGCTTTAGAACAATGTCTGCAACAAATTGTGGTCCTGATAACTGTTGAGTAAATGAAAGAATCTGATATCTCAGGTGTACATGGGATAAAAGATGTATCCTTATCTTTGGTTTATAAATCCATGCATTGATCCATCGGTGTTAGTGATGAAAAAGATAGCATGAAAAAGCTGAAAAGATCTTTAGAGCTCATCTTGTGTGTTCTGTCATTTTCAGAACAAGTCAGTTGCTTTTGGTGACATTAAGCTGGTGACAGTCCCAGGGCTAACACCCCTTAACTGGGTGTGTCTTCCTGACTCATATCTTACATACCTGTTATGACCAAACCTAGGGATTTTTTTTGACTTTGGCTTTTGATAAATTGATCTGTGTTGTCCCTTGGGGCTGCCTCCTGATTGGCTGAGTGAAGGGACTTTAGTGGGTCCCTGTTGTTCTGTTGGATGTGTGTGTGTGTGTGTGTGTGTGTGTTCACGTGCTAGTTGTGGCTTTTGAAGCATGTTGGTCATTGCTGATTTCCTCAAAGCATTTGGTTCTCAGGCCCAACCTTCAAAGACAAGCAACATTTGGAATTCCTCAGTTCTTCAACCAGCTGGGGCAGCTGGGTGCATTCCCTCAAGAAGCCATTTGTTACTTTCACTGGGTTGAGAGAAGATAAGTAGGAAGTTGCCATTTGAGAGGGATGAGCTGGCACCCTATTTTGAGGCACAATCCTCCTGCAAAGAGTCTTCTCAAACTTAGTATTTTGATTTTCAGTTTTCCAGAAAAGCTTCTGGGGCCCAGCTTCCCAGACTGAGGCCCAGGTCTTCTTCAGGTATGGAGGGAACCCTTATCCACTTCTTTATGCTTCCAGCAATATGAATGATCTTTAGTTAGAAAAGAAAAGACACAAACAAACTTATTCTCTTTTTTCTCTTTGATAAATTTATCTTTGGTGATTTTTGCTGGTAGAGAACCATTTACTTGCTTGGATTATTGGGCTTAGATGCTGGGAGCTGAGCTTGATGATACTGGCAATACCTACTGCAGTCTTCTTTAGGCCTAAAGAAGAGTATGAAAACTGCCATTTTGTGTGTGTGTGTCTGTGTGTAACTTGTGTTTGTATTTTATTTTTTAAAACAGTTGGTGAGCAGAAGGTTTAAGAAGAAATCTTAACATTTCCAATAAGAATTAATGAAGCAGACTGTTTTCTGTGTGGTCTAGGGACCCCTGTGGATTTCAGAAACCTTTTCAGAATATCTGTGAAAACTATTTTCATAATAATTGTATTTTTATACTAGAATACAGAGGAGTTTTCAGAAGCTAATGGCATGTGATGTGGCAATGGAATGAATGTGGAAGTCAATATGAGAAACTAGAGATCTTCTATAAAGCTAGATATTAAAGAGATTTGCCAAAAAAAGTAAAGTGATGCCCCTTTTTTCAATTTTTGAAAATGTGGCTACTTTCTATAAAATAATGTTTGTGTTAAGATGTAATAGGCTTAATTATTTTTAAATAAACTAAAGAAATGTTTTAAATTTCTCCATTTTATTTTCCAATACAATGAAATCTGACATTTATATCTATCTCACAATAAACAAAAGCTCCTTAAGATCTTCAGATTTGTAGAAAAGAAGTACTGAAACAAAAAGTTGAGAGCTACAGTAATACAGCTGTCAAAACTTCATTTGAATAAGATCACAGGAAAACCAAGAATTTAGAACAGGAAGTATTCTTGCTGGGTGATCTTGTCCAGTTTTCTTGCTTGCTCAGTTAGGCTAAATATTATCCTTTTTTTGAGGTAGGACAACAGGAAAATGGTTCAGAGGCTTCCCAGTGCTCCTACAGTTGTTGAGTGCAGAGGAAAGGAGAAGTGTGAGGTGGATATAGGACTGGGGCCCAGGTCTTCTTCAGGTATGGAGGGAACTCTTACCCACTTCTTTATGCTTCCAGCAATATGAATGATCTTTAGTCAGAAAAGAAAAGACACAAACAAACTTATTCTCTTTTTTCTCTTTGATAAATTTATCTTTGGTGATTTTTGCTGGTAGAGAACCATTTACTTGCTTGGATTACTGGGCTTAGATGCTGGGAGCTGAGCTTGATGATACTGGCAATGCTGACTGCAGTCTTCTTTAGGCCTAATCAGGGAGCATCCACTTCCGCCTTCACTGCGGTGGATGTTGTCAAAACTTAGCTTTTTGCTGGCTGTTTGTCCGAGACCTCAATTCCCCACTGTTGAGGCCTCTTCAAAGGGCAGCTTAAACATGGCAGCTGGGTTTCCTCTGAGTGCGCAAGTGAGAGTGAGAGAACCAACCAAGATATAACCATAGCCTTCTTGCAACATAGTCCTGGTAGTGATGTTTTATCACTTTGGTTGTATTCTAATTTTTAGACTCTAGTCAATAGTTCTAGCTGACATTCAATATGAGAGGTGGTGAATACCAATAGGCAAGGACTCTTGGGCACCATCTTGAAGTCTGCCTACCACACAACCTCTAAACCTAACATCTGATCCACTTGCTATTTCTGTGAATCCTTCTCATCACATGGTGCCTTCAACATGTAAGCAACTTGTGTTAACTTTCTGTGGGCCACTCTAGTCTGTGTCCTGAGTTTGGATCTGAGCCCTGCTACTCGCCAGCTGTTGGCCATAGACAAGTTATTTAATCTCTCTGATTTCTATCTCTAACAGGAGGATGATGATAGTTGTTCCTTCAAGGGGTTGTTGTAAAGACTGAGTCAATATATGGAGTGCTTAAAGCAATGGCTGCTATGCTTAAGCTGCATATGAGTACTTACAATTACTATAGTATTACTATGCATGGGAACATTATATAAGATAAATTGCTAACAATGTCTTCATGACATAGGCATGTTCACACCATCTGACAGATGAAAAACTAAGGCCTAGAGACTTTGAGCATCTTGCCCAAGGTATTGTTACTTGAAAATTATGTACTAGGAAACTTTGCCGGTTGTATGACTAACCTCTCTATGTGTTACCTTGGGGAATACATCATGGAGAGAAAATGGCCATGTTAGAGGTTAGGGAAAATAAAATAAGATCATATTTAATAAATCATTGGTATAGATATGAGTTTATCATTTTGGCCTTCTGTATGTATATCCATGGGAACTTTTTGAGGACTAAATTTAACTTTGAAAATAATTGAGTGGTAGCCACACAGAGTCAAAACAGTTGACCGTTAAGCTACAATTGTTTATCGTGTGATTTTCTCATCTTCTGTTTGGTACTTACCTTCCAATTAAATAATCAATAATTATTCTGGAAGTAGTTGAGTATGCCTATGAAATTTGTGACCTGGAAAATCAGCTATTACGTGAATGGAAGTGTTAAATGGTCTGGAAATGAGCAGAGCCATCAAACCAACAGCAGTAGGCAGGTATGCCAGCTTCATCCCTTTGACATATCCATTGAGGCACCAAATTCAGAGATCTCTGAATAAATGCTCAGGTTGTGAACTGGCACCATCTGCAGGCCTTTCCACATGGGAGCTGGAGCCATATGTGGCAGTGCATCTTGCTAGGCTGCGTGTGTCTCTTTACACGTTGGGGCAGGGAAAGAGACAGTGCTCTAGGTCTGTCCATACAAATTCCATTAACCTTTTCCAGGGTGAATGACTAAATGTGGCTAATTGTGTCCCAGTGGCTAGCTAAGTTGGCTGCTCTGGGCAGAGTAAGGCATGTTTCCTTGTGACCTCATTGTAAAGAGAATCTTCAGAGAAGACAAAGGACTGTGACTAGATCTTGGGAATTTGGGGGTGCCACCTGCCTAATGTAGGTGCAAGCAGACACCACCCAGGAGAGACCTACTACTGCTGACCCATATATGCTCTCCAAAAACAATTAATGCCACAATTACTTGCTAGAAGTAAGGAAGAAGGGCCGGATCTATTTCCCTCCTTAAATAATTTGCATCTTTATTGGGGATTCATGATGGGCTCACATGAGTCAGTAAGGAATGGTATACACAGGATACTCTGTCAATAGTGTCTGGAAATATCACAAGGCCTGAAATGCTCAGGAAAGCCCTAGTGCCTAGAGAACAACTTGATTTTCTAGGATGGAGTCTTAATCTGCTTTTTTGAGCTTTTATATCAAGATAGGAATCTTTGTGTAGGGAAAGTGGACAGGGTTTGGAGTTGTGCAGATTTGGTTAAAAGTCCTGGATCTGCCACACACTGGCTGTTGGAACCTAAAGTCACACTCTCTGAAGTTTTATTTATCCTCCCACAAAGTAGGAATAATAAAACTAATTGTGTATGATGGTAAAGATTGTATAAAAACATGTACTGCACAAAGCACCTAAAAGGTGTTGGTTTCCTTCCTTGTCACTGTCCTTCCCATCCTTCTTTAGAGCTGCCCAGTCTGCAGGCCCAGCCCAGCCAGTACCTGCCTCCACATCACCTTATGCCAGTCTTAGTCTTAGGAACCTGCTTCGCGACTGCCACCATGGTCACCTCCTCCAGAAGTCTTCTCAGTTCTAGTTATAAGGGATCTCTCATTTTCTCATACTCTTTTTGCAACTTTAGCTGGGACTGACCCCATTACCATTAGATATTTGCTCGCTACTGGAATTCCTTGGGCAATTGCCCTATTTTCTATATTAAGCTGTTTAGGAATATTGATCATATCATGTTTATCTTTATAGATCCACAGTATCTTGCACAGTGCTGCATCACAAAACATGTCCAAGAAATATTGCTGCACGACCAATTGAGGAGCTGAAAAGAGAGCAGATGGCAATTCTGGAAGGGAAGGATCAGCTAGAACAGAGGCATGGAGAGAGGCTGCCTGTTAGGCTTAGAAGGACACAGCCGGCTGGCTTAGAGGCAGCTTGTGTCAGGACAGCTCTAAACTTGGCAGATTGGGAGCTTTGAAGGCCTTTCTTGCTCCTAGGCTTGACTGGATATATTTCTGAGCCTGGTTCACATCAATATGCTTAACACCTGAACTGGAAACTGTCCTTTCCACAGAGCTCATTATATCACTCTCTGGGGCTGAGGTAACTATTATCTGGACTACAATTTTAATTGGAGTGGTCAACTCTAACAGAAATGCTCTAAAAGTAAGGTTGAATATTCCCGTCTCTGCAAACATGGAAGCTGTTTCTGGCTGCGCTAGGCATTTGGGTCACATTCTTTAAGCACTTGGCACAGTTCAGATTATAGCCTATCCAGTGCTCACTTGCTCATGGAATTAAAACTTGAGAAAGAGGAGTAGAATTACTTGGATCACTGTCCAACAGTCATATTTCTTCTTCAAAGCCAGGAGACTTTGTGGAAAAATTCTAAAGTAGCACCAAGATGATCAAAGTGGGAAGCAAAAGAGAAGGTTGGGGATGCTACTTCTTGCAGACAGATCCAGATAAGCTGTAGAACCAAGGACAGTCATCTGCAGAGACCTTGTTATGGAACTTCATTCCCAATATCAAAAGAACCTTGGGGCTCTGATCATAGGAGAATGTCATTAGGAGAATCACTTACCCTTTACCCAGGCTTACTGGGGACCCTACTGTGCATTCCCCAAGAGGTCCTGACTACAAGGCTCCTGGCCCCGCAGGAAAACCTCAGGCACACATTTTCAGATAACTGTTAGTAGCCACAGAAGTTCACCCACAAAGTTGTTAAACTTTTGTTAAATCTGTTTTGATTTTGTGTGGGCAGCTAGATTTCATCAGGAGGGTGCTGAAAGTAGTAACCCCAAAAAGTATGAAACTAGACCCTGGAGATACTCAAGTCTCTACCTGTCCTACCTTTTCCATTGCTTTACATCCTTCCTTTCTGAAAATATGAACAGAAAATTGTGACATAATGTACATGCTTTTTTCTTTGCAAGCTTTACAAAAATTTAGGAGATAATTTCTCTCCATTTGTATACAGCGCTGGGTTCTAAAATTCAGCAGGATTGTGTATGAAGGGAAATCCACTGTGGGCCCAACTGGTTCTTGAAACACAGATAAAAGACTTAGTGGGTCCTTGGGTATTGCCACCGGATTCAGTAAATGTCCAAATGATTTCTGCAATTAGTACTGATGTAAAGGAGGATAGATAACAGTTTAAAAAACTAGAAGGGAGAGAAGTTTGGAAGAAAATCTTATATATGTCATCATTTCTCATTTATTGTGTAGTCCCAGCTTTCCAGAGAAATTACTGGCTCTGCTGGTTTCATTAACTGAAATACAAAAAGCTGCTTTTCTTTTGTCTGCAAAGTGAGCTGCTGGTAGCTTAGATCAGAGCTGTGACTTTCAGAGACTAGCCAGATGGCTTCATAAACAGATTCCCTGGGTGGCAGGGGCAGAGGTGACAACATACAATGAAGATGAAGAGTACAGGCAGGAAGCTGGAACATCTCTTGAAGACAGGAATGAGTAACAGGGAAGCGACACATCTGACTTGATATTTAGGAAAAGGTTAATGAGGCTACTGATATCAACTGTTAGTCTCTACGAAAACCTCAAGAGAAAATTGTTTCAAGTTCTTACAAACCTCAGATATATAAATTCTCTTGTTTTTCTTCCCAACTTTCAAAACTTGTGCATATTATTCAAGAAAAACCACAAAGTTTTGAGCTGGTACTGGTAGCCTTATTTAAGGTCAGATTTTGCATAGAAGATTCAGAGACAGGAAATACACTGATGTAAAAGCATTAGTGAGACTATTGAAACAGTACCACCCTTTCCATATGAAAATGTGCTTTGTCATCTGCTGGTGTCTTTTTCTTATGGTTTATTTGTGAAACTGACTACAGCACCTCAGCTTTGCCACTGACTCTTGTGAAATCCCACAGAATGAAAGAAAAGGGGAAATTTTGCTGTGCAACCTAGAGTATATTCTCAGGAGGGAGCTGCTGATCTAAATGAGGAGTTGGTATTTTGGCTTCTGTAGTTAAACAAAATAGAATATTTATCTCTTCTTTCCCAAGGAGTTGTTCAAAAGAAAACACCATTATCCTTCATACAGTTTAGTAAACAGATCTTCAGGACATCTTCACCACATGCCTTTTGTAATTTTATGCCCCTAAAGCATCATTCATCTCTGACAGGTCTTCCAGGTTGACCTGTAAAATATTAAACTATTGAATTTTCATAATCCTTTTGTAAATGAACATGCTCCCAACTGGCTATAACTCCTGAGAGAACTAGGAAATGATCTGAAAAAGATGATAATTTATGATAATATGAGGCAGGACCAATTGTTCCTTTTGGATTAAACAGTTCAAACTTGAACAGAAGTCCAGGGTGTTGAAATTATAATTAGTATTATCCAGTGCAAAAACTTTCTGGGTCAGTTTTGCTGTTGATAGAAATTTCACTGAATAGATATTAAAGTGCATTTCTTCAGGAGAATTAAATGGAGTATATTGATCAATTATTTTTCATAAGACTGTTACAAATTTAACTTTAACATCATATTTTAACAGGTGTGTTTTGATTTTTTATAGTGAAGCACTATAAATTTTCAAAGATATTTCCATATTAAGTCAACATTATGTTAAGTTAGAACTAATGACGTCGTTACAGGAATGGTGAGCTAAAATAATGTTTATAAACAAGGCATTTAAAAGAATTTTATGGACCAAATTACTACTCCCAGAAATTTTCACGCCATATCAAATCATACATATTACAACTCCCTCATTTCACATTAAACACATATACTTATCTAGATTGTTTTTTATGAATTGGATTTTAAAATAATAACTCATTTTGTTACTTGTAGTATTTATTTATAATTGGTTCTAACTGCTTGGAGATGATTCATATATACTGTAATTTAGAAATTCCTTTAAAGAGAGAGAAAATCCTAAGTTACAAATTGTTTTCAAATGTAGTTACATTTTTATAAGTGTTAAAATTCCTAATTAGTGTCGCATCAATTTTGTAGGTATTGAATTAAACATTTATTTCGATTTTGCTATTTTGTTTTGTGGAACCAATGTAAATTTTCCCCTAATTTCTGATGCTTATATAGATTCTTGAGAACTGTGTTCATACTGCCCGACGTTTATAGTAGATTCTTGCTTATAAAATCTTTTAAACTCATAAAATGTTTTAGACATTAATAAGATATAGAGCTGTGGTAATGTTGTATCTCTAGTCCTCAATAGTTAGATTGCATAGATACAGAAATCAAGAGGTAGAATTTGGATTGGCTTCTGTTATTAACACTCCTAGTGACTTACTTGGAGTTCATACTTCTTTAAAAATTTAAGCTCTGACAAATCAGCATTGCTGATCCTCTTCCAGAAAAGGACACAGCAAAGATATTTCTTTTTTTTTTTTTGTAGCAAAGGTATTTCTAAATCTGAAGTTTTATCAGTATCACACCCACATTTCAGTTTAAGCCCCTTTATGTTGATGTCCACATTGGTGATAGTGACATATCCCAATTATCATGAAGAACTAGAATTGCAACTATGCAGTGGGACAAGGTGGAGTATGTCTTGAATAGAAGGGATTCCCTGGCATGTCTGGGAACTTCCAAACCCAAAGCCGACTATAAATAGGCATGTTCAGGAACCACAACCTTCGAACAGTAAAACACCTGAGGCTTCTGTTCTTGGGGCATTGTTTTAGTTACTTTCTTTGTTGCTGGGACAAAAATCCTTTCACTCATAAATTAAAACGAGGAAAGGTTTGCTTTGGCTCACAGTCTATAGATGTTTCAGTCCATAGTCTCAGTTGGCCTCAAGGCAGGGTTGCATGGAAGAGGGGCATGGCAGAGGAAAAACAGCTCAGGGCATGGCAGCAGGGTGCCAGGAGAGAGTGAGAGCCAGAACTAGAGCAAAAGAGAGACAAATCTACAGAGAGAGAGAGAGAGAGAGAGGGAGAGAGAGAGAGAGAAGAGGAGAGGAGAGGAGAGGAGAAGAGAAGAGAAGAGAAGAGAAGAGAAGAGAAGAGAAGAGAAGAGAAGAGAAGAGAAGAGAAGAGAAGAGAAGAAGAGGAGGAGATGCACCCTTGCAGGCCACAACTCCCGTCACCCTTCTCCTCTGGCCAGACTTCATTTCCCAGCATCGTACAGTTAGTTATCAACTCATCAGTGGACTAATCAAGACATTAATGAGTATCATACCCTGATGATCCAGTCACTTCCCAAAAGCCCCTCCTATGAGCTCATGAGGCTTTGAAAGGACAGCTAGATATAAACCACAACAGGCATGAAGATCTGGCTCTACTACAGTGTAGGCAGAGAAATCCAAAATATATGATGGAGAAGGAAAAATGAAAAGAAAAAATCAGTATGGTCTTAGGATCAGCTGCTTCACCAGGGACCAGCATTTATACCACAAAAGGTTGGGTTTCAAGGCTTTGATAAAAGATTTTAGCTGGTTATACTTAAAGGCTTTGTGATAGTTTTGACTTAAAGGACTGAGTAGAGTTGAGCAGTATATAAGAGTGGACAGTAACAGAAAGTGTATGTGCCCTGCTTTAAACTATTTGGCCTGTCTTTAATTATCAGTATTGCTGTGACAGCTATCACTAGCTGGTATAATCTAAGAGCATTTTTCTTTATGTGTTCCTCATCTCTCTTGCTTTCTGCTCTGAATTCTCAACTACTGCTATAGGAGATGTTCAGTACTTAAAAAAAATTTAAAACTATGGAAATTTGAGTTGGAAATAACTGTCATAGTATCACCTTCTAGGGCAACCTCTGATCAAGGATGCTTGTGAATAAATGCTCCTATGTTCTTTCCTTCAATTGGGTATTTAAAAGGTTCTCAGAAGGTTCCCAGAAGAATCAACACCCAGGTATTCACAGTGGTGACCAGTTTGGAAATGCTTCATTGTATAGGCTTTATTTTTTCTCTGTTTCATTCTTTTCTAGTTGCTCACCTGTATTTCCTGGATTTATTTCCTAAAATAAACTACCTCAATACCAATCTTTGTCACAGGCACTAAATTTGGTAAAATTCAGACTAAGATACAAATTAATTTTTTTCTCGTATTTTCATCAGCTTTTTTCCTTTTCCAAATTATGTGTGTGGGTGTAACCTAAATTTATAAAATTAATTAATTTTAAGTCTTTACAGTCAAAGATTGAGAGATTCAGATCCCAGTCTTGTCTGATCATTCAGATTTCTTGGAGGCCTCACAGCACTCCCAAATGTATTTTATCAAAATCTCCAGTGTTTATATCCAGAGTCTACATTATATTACAGTTGCATAACTCATTCTATAACATTTTTCTCTGAGAACTACTGATTGGGATGCTCTAAATCTGTTTCAGAGACAGAGTGGTGGGAATCTACGCATTCACAAATGTTCTCCAGTAGAAGAGGACATGAATGAGATCCTCAAGTTCATTTGATGCAGAGTAAGCCAGAGGAAAGGCAGATATGTACAGTTTTCAAAAGACTGGGCTGTTGGTTGTCTGACAAAACTTGAGTAATTTATACAGAATGCATCATATTTTTATTTGGCTTGATACAAATACTTTGTAAAATTCCTGGTTTGTTCCCATATTTGAAATCCATAGCATTGCTTCATAAGTGTCTTCTCTTTCTTATATAGATTATTATATTCTCTTTTTTATCTGGAGTCTTAATTACTTTCTCATTGCTGAGATGTAATACCTAACACCCACAACTCTAAGAGGAAAAGATTTATTTTGGCTCAGTTTGTAGAGGTTTCAGTTCATAGTTGACTGGTTCCAACAGCAGGGCAGCATGGCAGAGGGGCATTGCAGAAGAGAAAAAGCTCAAGGCATGACAGGCAGGAAGGAGAGAGAGAGAGAGAGAGAGAGAGAGAGAGAGAGAGAGAGAGAGGAGAGAGAGAGATCACAGGAGCAAGGAGGAAAATACACCTTTCGAGGCCATGCTGCTAGTCATCCACCTCCTCCAAAAAGGCTTCTCCTGATGACAACACATTTAGCTATAAACTCATCAGTGAACTAATCCACTGATGAGTATCATGTCCACATGATCTGGTTACTTCCTGAAAACTCCACTTATGAGTGCATGAGACTTTGGGGTACATCTAGATATAAACCATAGCATCTGGAAACCCTCTCTTTCTTTGCAGCAGTAGTCGAATTCATGACACAGGAAGAAAGCAACAATAATGCCACATTTCCACTTGTTTAAAGTATTGGGAATAGTTTTCATGTGTAAATTCTGTAATGTTTGGAAACTTTGGTGCATATTAAATACATTTATGTCCCATCATTGGGTCTGTGCTTCAAAGGGCCATCTTAGCAGACATTAGGACGGGTTCTGAGGGACTGGGCCAGGATGTGAAACCAAATTCAGGGATTAGGCTCTGATGTCATCAGTGTTCTTCCTTATTTAGCCTTGCATTCAACTCGCCATTCTTGAATACTCATCTAGTCCCTACAAGCACACAACCAGGTCTTGCAATGTTTTGGTTGTATATGTTATTTCTTCTCATGGCAGCCACTATATTTACTCACTTAGGTTGTGGTGTAAACTGAATCTAGTTTTTGGTTTGTAGGCAATGAGAGGAGACAAAGTGGTTCTGAGGAAGATATCATTTTACCAAGTCACTTGCTTCTTACAAGTCACTTATTGATGTTTCCAGGTGAGGGAAGGCTACTGTCTTCCAGCAAGGAAGAGAGTCTTTTGCTAGCCTGGAGATTAAGAAAATTCTGAGTGTCCCAAGCCTCATGCTCGCCATTCTGGGTTTCTGGATCCCATTCTTTTTCTATCAAGTGTCTGACTTTGGAATAGAAAAAGGTTGCACATTCCTTTGTAGCTCTGCTACCCTTATTATTAAATTATGAGTTTGATTTTTAGCATAGCCTGCCCTCTGGCTGTAGGCAACAAGCTATATCATTTGTTTTAAACACTACCAAGGAGGCAGTTTTACATTTACAGAATACCTTAAAATTGAAAGTTGACTGACTTGAGCTTCCCTTTTACTTTTTTTCTGAAGGCATCAAATTC
This sequence comes from Hydrochoerus hydrochaeris, assembly GCA_004027455.1. Taxonomy (NCBI): domain Eukaryota; kingdom Metazoa; phylum Chordata; class Mammalia; order Rodentia; family Hydrochaeridae; genus Hydrochoerus; species Hydrochoerus hydrochaeris. The sequence goes on from PVLA01008695.1 coordinate 27,290, forward strand.
CTTTATCAAAAGTTTCACAACATCATAATTCTTAAAATTACTACTGTGTTTACTATTAGGTGGCCACTGTAATCACACAAGCCAGTGCTTCACATTTTACCTGTACTTCATCTTAGTTGATTGCCAATGAGAGTCACAGTAATTGTGATGCTATTGCATGCCAGAGCTATCAGCTCCATTACTACCAGCAGGGGAGTCTTTATTTCTTTCTAACCAGTGAATGGTCCAAATCCAAAATCTTACTTTTTAATGGACCGTTTCTGGTATCTGATATGCTAACCTGAGTTTTCATCTTAAATTGTGAACATGAGACAAATGCTTGCACACAGGGTTTAGATTTTAGGAAGTGACTCCAAAGAACAGATGCAAGGACCAGAAAGAATGTAATAGGCAGGTAGGGAAAGCTAATCCAAAAGGACTTCCATACAGCTAGTGGGTTGATCATTCCTTGGGACACTGGGGCTTGATTTCCATGGGATCCTAGGATGTAAAATATGCCTCAGGGTTTCCTTTTTAGGAGACATGAGAGAGTATTTATCCAGTGTATCCACAGTCTCCCTTTCTCCATTTAGCCAAGGGAAATCTTCACACAGTCAAGGCAATTTCTATACTTACCCACTTCTGCATATTTTAGAAATGCATGATCTTCCAGCAGAGTAATCCTGGACAGAAAGCCAGAGTTCCTTGGGGAACCAAGACAAGATGCAGTCAGGTAGTTCTTGCATGTGGCTGTTGCCTTGCAACTGGGTAGAGTGGAAAGGTGAGTAACAAGCACCAGAGGCTGGGCATACAAGACATTACCTCAGGGCTGTCCAAGGGCCTAGGTAGGTGATGCTGTACCCTTTAGCACCTTTGATAACAGACAGCTGGCTGCAGCATGCATGCCATAGGTTTGCCACCATAGTGTTCAGCTGTATGTTCAGCTGAGGCCAGGATAGGATGCTAAAGAAGCACATCATTGGTATGTATCTTATAGATTGGGTGTTAGTCTCTATTGTTTTAATGTATGTCAACAAAGAAGATATCATTTAACTTTCTTTCCTATTTTTTTCTACATATTTAAACCATGAAGATAATAACATACCCATTGGTGAAAGTTACTTACGTATTTCAAAGGTGGAAAAAGGGAAAGAAAGCAAAAGAAAGAAACAAATGAAACTGTCCAAAGGACTCAATAGAAGGAAGATCTGTGCTTGAATGATAGTTCTAAGAATGACCTTACCCTATGTCCTGTCTTCATCCTTCAGGTTCCAGTTTATTTTTTCTCTGAGATTCCCAACTCCTCCCATCCTTGCCATCCTGCAAGTCCCAACCCATCCTCACAGCTGCTTCTCTCTTATCTATAATCCCGAGTCTTGTGTTTCAGCATCTGTCACATCACACAACAGCTCTTTGCTTGTTTTTTTTCTAATAGATTAGAATATTTTCTCTTATTTTACCCTCCATGTCTTTTTCAGTGCTTCATATGAACCCAGTCTCTGAATTTCACTCATATAATCAAATGGCAGTTACCAGCCTTTCTGGGTCTGTTATTTGCTGGGCATAATGAGAGAGACGCCATTTTACAAGACTTAGTCCCTGCCTTCAGTAGTAGGCAGAGTTCACTGGGCAGGTCAGAGAGGAAGCTGATTAAAAGTCCAAAGTGCCTTGTAAAGCCTGAAATCTTAATTTCAGATGTTAGACTGATGACCTTGAACTGGTAAAATACATGGGGTGAGTTGGAGAGAAACTGATTCTATTAGAAGTGAAGGCACAGGGTTGCCAGGAGTTTGGGCAACCCTCTTGCCAGGGGTCTGGACTCATCACCACCTGCAGGAACACAGATGTGTGAAGAGGGACACAGATGGGTACTGAGAAGAAGAGGGAAATGGATGCAGGACATAGGCCATTCAGGTTGCTAAAATGTGTCTGGCTGTGTTCTGAGAGGAGGAATTTGCTGAGACCCTTGTTAGAACAATAATTACAAGGTTCAGAAATAATTTAAACAAGGTCTCTAAAGCCTGGTTCAACCCATGTTTCCCCTACAACCTCTATCTCAAGTCAAAATCCTGCCAGGGTCAGAGTTTCCAGGAGGTACCAGAGGGCAGCTCTTTCAACTTGTGTTAACTAGGTCTTCCAGGCTAGGGCCAGCCCACAAACCAGATGCAACTCGTGAGTCTTCAGAAAGCAGTACCCTGGGAGGAAGGAGCAATACAAGACGTCCCTGTTTGCACTCTGATAGCGGTCTCAGGGTAGTTTCAGTTCTGGGTCAAGTGTTGAAATAACCCAGACAACCAGTCTTCCACTCCTCCGAGTAAGACTGCTCTGAACCTGTCTGAGGTTTCTGGTCAGACATTTGCGGAACCTTGTCTAGGCCTCACCTTTCATAGGGTAGCATGTTCTATTGGTTTGGAAATTTTCATGAATTCTTTTGAAAGGATTCAGGCAGGTCTTGGTTGTCTGCAGAGAAGTAGCTGCCTGATTTTTCACTTTATTTACTTTTTAAAAAAATTTAGATAAATCTGTATGACACAAAGTTAAAGCTTTTGATTCAGTGATATTTAACACATTTGCAATATTGTGCAGCTTCTATATAGGTTTGAAGTATATTCACATGAAAAGAAAACCCAAAACCCAAGAAGCAGTCAACTCTCCATTCTCACTTCTACAGCACTTTCTATCTCTGTGTATTTAACTCTTGTGGATATACACCTAATGCAATCATGCAATAGTCATATGTGACCTTTTATGTCTGGCTTTTATTCTTTTATAAAATTATATAGTATTTTCAAGGCTCAATCATGTTGTAGTATGTGTCACAGCTTTGTTTCTCTTTATGACCCACCAATCTTTTCTTTAGTAATCCATCACTTATTTTCGGTCACCTCTTAAAATCCTGGATGTTCAAATATCTGAGGACAAAAACCTGCTGAAATGCTCACTCTGTGTTCTTTAACAAGAGAAATGACTAATGAAGGAAATGAAGACAGCCCAAGGTGCCATTCTGTAAACTTGTCACCTTTAGATTAAATACACAGGTAGCTGGTTCAGAATGTCTCCAATTTGTTGTCAAAGAAACATGGCAGAAGTCTTAGCCATATATTTTTTTCCTTGCTTGAGAGAAATGGCTGAGAATTCTTGAATTCTCTAAATGATTCTGCTCTGCTTGAGCAGTTTACTTAATGCTTTTATGGAGACTCTGTAGGCAAGATGTGGTGATCACTGTTTTCTGAATTTCTAAATATAAACTCAGGGCGGAACTCAGACAGTGAGAGAAGACAAACAGCTGCCTGTAGGAGTTTGGTGTTTTGGGTCTGCTTTGTCTCTCACCCTCTGAGGCCCAGTTTCCATCTTATCACCAGCTTAGTCTTTGCACCCAAAGAGCTGAGGACCAATAACAGCAAGAGGGCCTCTCTCTCTTTGATGTGTTTCCTTCCCCAGCTACCCATTGCGACACAGAAGATGAGAGAGAAGAGGAACCTCAAGCAGAAAGCTCTGAGTAGGAGATAGATGTAAACAATACATTTATTGCATGGTGACAACTACTCTTGAAAAGGGCAAACCAATGTACATGTGGACCTGACCTAGAGAAGCCAAACCTTCTGCCTCCTGGGAGACTCTAGTGAGGCTGTTAAAACAGGAGGAACAGCCACAGAAAGTACCCCTTTAATTTTTCCTTCAGAAAATGGACTTTTGGCTAGCAAGTTTGAATTTTACAACAAATATTCTGTAAGAACTTCCCTGAGAGTTCTTGTACTTGAATGAAGTCTTACAGTGAAACTGGGGCCCAAATCTGTTAATTGAATGTGAACAACAATTTTATGGGGCTGTGACTGAGTCGGCAATTAATTTCCCCATTCTGAATGTAATTCTGGGTTATATCTTACTCTGTGTGGTCTCTCTTAAAACTTTTCTTCCTTAAGCGATCTCTGCTGTTTTCTGGACAGCCTAAAAATCCTCTAGCATGCCTTCATCCCTCCTTAGTGCTGTAGTGTGATGTATGGCAGTAGGAAAAATGACAGGAGACCAGAATTTTGGATGTGGTTCTTGCCATAGACAAGTTATTCGCCAGCTCAGTATTGTGATCTCTGATGTGAAGAGGGGGGCTTTCCTTCAAGTTCTGTATGTTCTGTATCCACTGACTTCTGTGAATCATTGATTGAGGTTTCCATGGGAGCACACTCCAGCTCCCCCACATTTCTAACCTGCCAACATTTGGGCAGAGAAAAACATCCTTTGGCCCAGAAATGCAGAAAGTTAGGGCTAATGTAGCAAGGCTTAGGGTGTCTGTGTTGCACTGATGGCATAAATTTCCCAGTGTTCTTCTTTTAGGATACTATCAATTTTTATATGAGAAATCGCAGTCCAGTGAAACAAAAGTTTAATTTATGATTATTACTGTTGTTGGTATCATTTCCTTATCATTGTGCCCCAAAGTGTAATTAGTTGGCCAAAGAATGTTTTAAAATTTGTAATAATTAGGATGCTGATTAATTTGCTAGATAGTAAACTCCAAATACAGTGAAGAAACGCCCTCTCCATATATGAGTTAACCAAGAAGGAAGTTCGTTTCTCTCTCAAACAACAGACTTTCAGGGGGCCAGGAATATAACCCAGTGGTGCACCATCTGCTTGGCAAGCACAAGGCCCTGAGTTTGATACCAGGTACCAAAAGCAAAACAGAACAAAATGAAATAAAAAATCAAATCAAAACAAAACAAAACAGATTTTAAGTAATTGGGTCCAAACTGGTGACTGCTGTTGTCCACAGCCAGTTTTCACTTCTAGGATAGCTCTTACCATGTCCCAGCCAAACAGGAAGGAAAGTGGCAAGAGGGCACCTGGGCCTTCTTTGGTAGGGCATTACTCAGAAGTGGCATACAGCTTTCTACTCACATCTCATTGACAGGATTTAGTCATGTGGGCACACATTAAGATGTCAGAATGCTACAAAATACAGTTGCTAGCTTGAATGCAGGTCTTATTAAAATTCAGAGGTTCATTTTGAAGGTAAGGAGAATGATTTTGTGTACATCCGTATTCTCTGCTAGAAGACTTATGCCAAATTATTTTCCAAAATAATTTGTGTCAAACTTTAGTTCCACCAAAACTGATGGGTATGCCAGTTTGAGAGACACTTAAGACCATTTATTCTGTAAAATCTTCAGATGCTGAGGATTATTGATGTAGAAGGTGTGGGAGACATTTTAGTATGCAGTGAACAACTGGAAAGAGGGATTACTTTAAAATTAAATGCTGAACTGTGATATCACAATCACAAATTGTGATAGACAGTTGAAAGTTCTTCAGAATGAAGCTAATCAGAGTAAAAGACCCTGCATGTCACATAAAAGACTGATGAAAGCTTAAGCATGCAGGGGTTGCTCAAGTTTGTGGATGGAATTATATACCATCTCTTGATGTTTTCTGCTCATGGAGCTGGGGTTCACATAAGGAATCTCACCTTTGACCCTCAATGCCATTCTAGTCAACTCTCACCTTCCTACTAACTCTCTCCACTGTCAATAAGTAAAAAAGTAGTATGGTTTTAAAATGTATTTCCTTTTCCTGATCCTTAGTAGATTATTAATGAGTGAAAGACTCAAAGAGGAGAAGGAAGAGGCTAGTACTGAGAACCACAGGAAAGCTGAAGGCTCAAAAAAACAAAGTCTGAGCTCCAGCATGCCTCCAGAACCACTGTGAGGCAAGTGTGGTCTCTGACAGTCTCATAATGGGCCTAATCACTAAACACCTTTAACCAGAAAACATCCTTCTGGGTCCTTTTCCTTTATGTTCCATGAGTAGGAGAAGGGAAGGAATTAGTGGATAGTTGAATGAATGGCAGAATGGACTGATACAAATTGGCCTTTAAAACTACATACATGCAGTGGAGGTTTCAATTATAAATTATCAAAATTCTGAGGAAGATATTTAGCTTGTTTTGCCTCTCCCAGGATTTTCTTGTTTGCTTTTCACTACCAATTCCCTGCCCTCTTATCTTTCAAAATGTGTCCAATTTGGCAGTATCTCATATTCTCTCTCTCTCTCTCTGTCTCTCTCTCTCTCTCTCCCCCCTGTGCTGAAGATCTACCTCAAGGTCTTGTACATGCTAGGCTACACTTCTTCCACTGAACAGCATCCCCAGCCCTTGTGTTTCACTTTCTTTTTCTCTATATTCTGAAATCTAAGTTTATCTATTTTCCATTCCTGTATTTTTCTGCCTTCATCCATCCTTTTAATTATCCCACCTATCACATCATCCCTACATACCCACCCATCCATTTAGGCTAGCTAAGTGTCCCTAAAAGCCTTAACATTTCCCAGTTGAGGCAATTTCTTGCATAACAGGCTGAAGAGAGAGATTTAGAGAGAACATATAGTGGATGTGGCTATCTTATGTTCACTGCTTAATCTTAAATCTGTACTGTTGGAATAAAAGCACATTTGAAGCTAGTTCTACCCAGTCTTCAGTCACTTCAGTCTAACTGCCGTTGTTATGGAATGTGAAATAACCTTCATCTGTGGCAGCAAAGACTGCTGCTGAGGCCCAGAGGCCCGGGTTTGCAGGTGTGGAGGCCTCTGCTGGGTTTCAGTGGTGGCTCCTCCTGTGGTCAGGTCACTGGGATTGTGGGCACAATCTGTCCTGTCATTACTTTCACTCTGATTAGCCTCATTCTGAAGAACTTTCAACAGACTTTGACAAACACGGGTCAACATGGAAAAACCAGTTCCTCTGTGTGAAGCTGATTTAATCTCTGTGTGGGATAAAATATGCTCCTTATGTCAAATATATAGGACATATCAGCCCACAGCCACTCTCAGTGCATCCTGGGTACCAACTTGCCTTGGGTACAATCAGACAATCTAGCTTACTGGGACATCCTGCTTGCTCTGGGTGACTCAGTGCTCTTAGGCAGCTGATTGAAGTTTTGCTTATGGCAGTGCCTCATACTCACTCTGTACCCCAGTTCTATAAAGGACTCTATGAATGACTTAGTGCAAGTAAAAGTTCATCCATTGTTGCTCTCTTTCTCCTCATAAAAAACAAAGCAAAACAAAACAAAAAACCTTATCCAAACAAAATTAAGCTGTGGGGAGTCCATTAATAAAAGGTTTCTATTACAAAATTATTGGTAACCTACAAGAGACTTTGGTGGAGAGTAGGAAGATCAATATTACCTAGAATAAAATAGCCGGGCAGACATTATGCAGGGGAAATAGGCTCTTAAGTATGAGAGGGAATATAGATTTCTCTCTGGGCAGTCAGTATTTGAATATGATGAAAAGTGTGTTAAACTCGATGGTCTGGTAATTGTTTGAGGAGTCTTAGGGAGACTCTAAATGGAGTTTTTTTTTTTTAAAAAAAAAGAAAAACAAGCAAGTAAAACCCTAAGCTACAGTTTCTCAGAAATGAGGACTAAATATTTGCACAGACAAGCAAAACTTAAGGAAAAAAAAAAAAAGCAGCACGAATCCACTGAATGACAAAAATGCAGGCAATTTAATGGAGAGAACCAGGGCCCTAGAAGCAGTGTGATCACTATGTCTGTGTCTGCCTGTGGGAGGGAGAGGGTCTTGGGGAAAAGATAGGCTTCTAGAAGCTATTCTTCTTCTTTAAGCCTACATCCTTTACTTATCCCTTTGACGCTTTGCAAATATGTGAGAATGGGAAGCACACTGGATTTTTATGAACAGATTAATTTAAGGAGGTATAGTTTACTCTCCATCTCTGTCACATGAACTAATTAACTTTAGTCTGGTGAAGTGCCACTGGCCGGTAATTGGGCCATTGCTGGAATAGTGCACAGGCCTTGTCATTTACAAATTGCTGAGGTAGGGATCTTTGGATGACTCTTGGGTGGAGGGGATACCTGTTCAGTGCAGTGGTGGTGGGACCCCTGGAACTCTTAGGGCATTTGCCAGAAAAGGTGGTAACACTGAGCCATTTCCACATTGGTTTGTCCCTTATGCTGGGACAAAACTCTGTCATTAACTTTTGACTGGAGCATGAAAGCTACTTGCTAGTGCATGTTCTAGAGCCAGTTCTCAGGACACATATCCTCCCTTCACTCATTTACTGAGGCACTGTTTCACTCCAGTTCTGCCCTGGTTTGCTCTTGTGTTACTGGTTCTGGCTCTAGGTACTCATTCTGTCCTCAGACTTAAGTTGCTTGTGTGTGACTCACATTCCTCCAGAGTTGAGAATGTCCTGATTCCTCTTTTGGAACTCTGCCAGTGTTCAGTGCACTCTGGCTTTACTTTCCTTTGAGCTCAGTGTCCCTTAGCATCTTTAAGACCATTTTCCAATGTAGATTTTCAACTTGGGTATCCTGCATGTTTCTCACCTGGCTCAGTTTTCTTAACCAAGAAAAGCTAAAACATGCCTCACTTCCACCTTCTTCTTCCAAGAGTGTGGATTCAGGTACTGTCCAACTTCTTTCAGCAGCTCAGCTGTTCTTAGCATTAGGAAGTTTTTGTTGTAATGACCTAAGTGTTTCTTCTAACTGAGGAGTAAGTTACTTCCTCTTTGTTATGGTTTGGATATTCAAACCTCACCAATGGACTACGTGCTAAACATTTAGTCACCAGCCTGTGACTGTATTAGGAGGTGCTGAAACCTTTAGGAATTGGAGCTTAGTAGAAGGAAGTTAGGTCACTGCGAGGATGTTGGGACCTTGGCTCCTTCTTTACTTTCAGCCACTAGAAGGAATTCTTCTATTACATGTTCCTGGCTATCATGGCACCTAAGCAACAGGGCCAATTCATTGTGGTCTGAAACCAAGAGCCAAAAAAGCCTTTCTTTCTTTTAAGGTGATTACCTCAAGTATTTTGTCCCAGTGACAGAAATATGACTAACACATTCTTGTTTTTCCACAAGAGCAATAGAGAGTGAAGAATACTACAGATTGGAATAGGGTATAAGTGTGTTAGTGCTAAGGTGGGCAGGTCCCTCTGATGCCTTGGTAAATTGACATCATTCTTTCTAGAAGAGAAGAGCTTCCAGCTGGGTGTAGCCACTCAGATGCCTTCTGATGATCTCCACTGGAGTGAAAGAAACTGGCAAAATCTCTGAGGCCTGATACTCAGTGCCATGCCTCCCATTATGAAGTCTTGTAAATGACAACTACTCCACATCCTCATCCCTGAGACCACAGTTTCATGGACATGTGCTCAGGTTCTCAGTAAGACTGCCCAGAATAGATGATCTCTGGGTAGACCTGTGAGATGCCACCCCAAATGTCATGCTTTTGTACAGATTCCCTTCTTCCTCTGGAGGCCCATAATATCCATCTTTTCCTAATGAAGGTAATTTACTCTACTGCTTTATGGGAGATACAAAAATACATAGGATGAAAATTACTCCTAACCATGAGCTCAGAATAAACAAATAAAATTTAGGCTTCACTTGCATACTACCCATGAATTCTTAGAGGATTAGAAAGAATAACTATTATTAGAAGCATCTTATATTTGCCTTCTGTCATTCTTTACAAATGGTTTTTCCAGCCCAAATGGGAACACATAACACAGGGAAACATATATATCTTTCTGTCTCCAAAATTAAAAAGAAAAATAGCAGACAGAAAAGGATGAAATGGAGAAACTATGTTTTTAGAAAGTTCGTTTTCCCCCAGAAATCACTACTTGCTTATATAGATATTTTGGAAAATACAGTCTAGTAGAAAGAATGAAAATTTGTCTATAAAAATAAGTGGAGAAAATTTCACTCTGATGTGAGCAACAGCAATGGTTATATCTTTATCCAGTGACTGCCTTTATTTGCCCACAAATATAGACCTTACAGCTAATCATGTCTCCAACTTTGCATGTTACTAGAAAATATGTAACTTTAGTGTGTATACTAACTATTCATATGTGTTAAATGACTACTAGCAAGTTCCAGAAACTCTGCCAGACCTTGGGAATGTGTTTGTGAGCCAGATAGATATGGGGTGACTTTATACATGCATCATTTGTTTAGGTTGTGATCAGATGGATATTGGCAAGCATCAATATGTCTCATGAAATGTGTAGCTAACACCATATTAATACTTTGTATATGTATCAGGAGAATTTAATTCCTTTGGTGTTTTTGTATTCTTCCAGTGTTTTCCATATCTCCCCATTCCAAGGGTGCTATCCTGTACTGATGTGCCCTTGCATGTGTGAGATCTGTGTTGACAGAGGATACCTCTGTCTTTCTTAGGTTTATAGAAGTCACCTGCATTATGATTTGGAAGAGACTGTGACTAGAGTCCCACAGGAGGAGAGAGAGGGGTGTGGTGTGAGAGAAATGAGTAGATGCTAATAGAAACAAAAATTTCCATAGAACTGAAAGGAAACAGAAAGACTGAAAAAAAGCTCTGCATCTTTTTCCTTGAAGAACCTCAGTGTGTATGTGGGAAACTGATGGTACACTAAAGAAGAAGATTCCAGGTTCCTCTGCTGTCAGCAACAGTGAAGACCATTATACCCTCACTGTGGAGGGAAGTGACTGAGTTGCCTGACTCAAGACCTTGACAACGGGCATTTGCTTGCTGACCAATGTAGAATGATGACTGAGGTGACTCAAGGTTTCATGGTTGTTGAAGCTCCCAATGCCTTTATAGGAACTACTTGGTCACATATCAGTCTTCAGAGTTCTTTGTCAGATAACAGGAGTCAACATAAACTCACTACTAGATTAGAACAAAATATAATTGCAATTAAATTTAGCCACATAGTGATCATTGAACTGGCACAGATTAGCAGGCAGACAACACATTCTTCCTACTACCTGCTCTTACTCACTTTGTTAAATTCCAGCACTGTCCTTTTAGGTGCTTCAACTATCACCTGGTATTCAAGAATCACTTGATATAGACACAATGGTAGACTAGAAATAGAATTCTGGTTTGTTTATGGTTTGCATCAGGCAACAGAATTTTCCAACCAAAATCTCAGCAGGACATAGTAGGACAGCTCTGTGCACCATCCCTGTATATCCAAGCTAGAGACCTTGTTTGGACCTTATACTGTTTGGGAAAGATGGGAAACCTCTCTCAACTGTTTCAATCAACACAATGAGAGCCTATATAGCATCTTTATGGAGACTCACTAATGCTACCAGTTGCATTAATTTCTTCGGCTGCTGTGAGGAATTATCATAAACTTTGTAGTTTCCAACAACAGCACTTTATTCCCTCATAGTTTTAAAGGCCAGAAATCTAGAATCAAGGTACAGATGGCTGTGTTTCCTGCAGAGGCTCTGAGGGAACATTTTTTTCTTGCCTCTTTACTCACTGCTAGCTACAGGCAATTGTGTGGCAGTCTCTGCTGCTTTGACATTGTTTCCTCCTCTTCTTTTGATGTAATCTCCCTCTGCTTCTCTCTTATAAGCACATTTGTCACTGGCCTTAGGATCCATAAGGATAATCTAAATGAATCTGCTTGTCTTAAGGGCCTTTATTTTAATTACATCTGCACAGAAAATGAGGTACCATTTTCCAAATAAGGTACCATTCACATTCACATTCATAAATATCAGTTATGGAGATTAGGGCATGAGCACATGTTTTGGGGACTCATCATCCAAACTATTACACATCAAGACTCCTTTCTGATATTTAGAATACAATTTAGTGTGTCACAACACAGATATCAGGAACAAGAGGAATAATTTCCTCTTGAGTAACCTTTGCTGACTACTCATGCTTAGAAGAGTATGACCGCATGATAAAGCAAGTAAGTAACAGCCTCTAGGGCACAGTTTAAATCCATACTGTAAATCCATGTAAATATTATATTTATTAATATAATATATATATTATTTTAAATGTATATTTTACACCATCTAAAATGAAAACATTTGAAAGTAAATCATGATACTGAACAGGAGGGAGCCCCAAAATGATTTACTTCCAGAATAGAAGTTTTACTTTTAAGAAAATAAAGAAGTACACTGTAATGTTTATTTAATATGAAGCTCTGCTGGCAAATTCCCACCATCTACATAATGTCATAGTTAATTCTCACATTAATACTTAAAAAAATTATTTTATCCATTTTATAAGTGAGGAAACTGAGGCTCAGTAACACTAAAATTATCATCTTGTTAGAGAGCATATAGCTGAGATGTGGCCACGTTTGTACCAGACTCTAAAGTAGATCGCATTGCTTCTCGGCCTTTTGGCTAAGATCAAGTGTAAAGTCAGATGGCTTTATGTACAGTTAGACTGCCTTTCACTATGTAGGTCCAGCCCACATGAAAACATCCTCAACAGCTTCTGGGAGCTCTTGCTATTTCATCAGCTTTGACTAAGTGCCTACTAGAGAGGTAACATCTATGAAAGGAAGACAGAAGCAGGGGAATATAAAGATAAGAAAGACGGTAGAGAGAGGGAAAGAATTCAGAAGTCCTTCATCTGTCAAGAATAATATTAAGGGTATTTTCATGAGCTTCCACCATTTAGGGGGATAACAGACCCTGTACATATCTTAGACATCTGGAGAGTCAGGACAGAATCTTGGGAATCTGGGCTGTCCCCGCATTGGAGGCATCTTGGCTGGTCCTGTGCCTGGAGTGACTTTACCTTGTAGATCTCATAATTCTGGTTCTCTGCTACTGTACCTCTTAGTCCTACTTTAACTGCTGCCAACTTTGATAACTCTCCTGGTCAATATTGTCATATATATAATAGATTGTACTGTTGCCTGCAGTTCTTCAACTGTCTCTGCTCTACAACCACCACAAAGAGAAACTATTCTCTTCCAGGTCTTCCTCCATAGATGCAGAATATCACCTTATCTCATTGCTATTGGGGTGTGGCCAGCTGACTGGTTTTGACCAATTAGATGTTACCAGACATGACATAAGCAAAAGAGTAAAATGAACTTCTGAATCAAGTTTGTGCTCCTGTGTTTCCTCCATTGCCAAGAGAAGAACATAATCTAGCTAGTCCATTGCTCCAAGTGGAGTAGAGGGACATGGAGAGGGAGTAGGCCCAACCTTCTGTCAGAAGCCCAACCTATTAATCTCAGCCTGGGTCAGCTGATCAATAGCTGACCCACAGACACTTAAAAAAACTGATTGTGGGGACCATATCACTCTATTTTGAGATAGCTTGTCATACAACATATCCTAGTAATGGTTAACTACTACCTTCTGCATCTGTACTTGTTGTATTCATTGCTGTCTACTACTGTTCCACAGTGAGTGCTACAGTACTGCTCTGGGATGCTGAAGATTAGTAAGAATTAGAGCTAGGTAGATCTGCACGTTATCTGGGTTCCTTAGTCTTCACTGAGCCTTGGAAAGGAGGAAGGCTGGTCCTTTTTCCACACTGCACCATCTTGTAGTCTCCCAACCCAGAGGTGGGGAGTTCCCCCCATCTGCCTGAAACCAGGTTTCTGAAGATGCACCTGCATATCTAGCCATTCGCAGACTTAGCATCTATACAGGTGGATGTAGACATGGGAACTTGTGGCTTGAATTGAACAAGCCAAAGTTGACTCCCATCCTTGCTACTTCTCTAACTGGCCACACCTGAGCCTTTGTTCCTAGAAGTTGTGAGGGAAACAATGTTGTGGCATAGCAGCTTTTCAGAGACACAAAAGAGAACTACAGTCTAAATCTCTGACTTCAGTAATGGGCCTCCAGCCACCTGGAGGCCCATTACTGATGGATACCAGTGGTTTTCTCTGGGGCTGGGATTATGGAGGTTTTCAAAGACAGTTCTTTGTCCTCCAATGTGTTCTATAAATCCCCCAAATTGAATATTTTTCTTGAGTACAAAAACAGTAAGTGCTAATAAAAAAAAAATGAAACATCTCTGTGGCTTTGAGTGGAACTCAGTGGGCTGGGGTGTGGTGGGAGGGGTTAGGACAGCTCTAACAGGACATATTACAATAGTGGTGGAGGAGGGTGGGGGGGTTGGACCCAGTGACTCACAGCAGCAGCCCAAGACTTGGAGACCAGCCCAGTCAGTGTCACTTGGCTTTGGCTTCCCTGAGGGTCATGATCCTAACCTTAGGTGGGCAGCTTGCAAGGGCCTCCCATCAAGGGCTTGGGGGTGGGAGGATCAAAGTCCCAATGAGGGCCTATCTCTGGATCAAACAAGTACATTAGCACTATAGGGGTACTTTCCTTTGTACAGTAAATGGGTTCCAGGAAAATGGTAAGAATCACAATGTTAGATCGAAAGCCATTTTATATGTGCCAGGGAGTTTCCTGAATTAAAGGCTCCTATTGTGAAGCCTTGGGTAAAGTGAATAATCCCTTTCCTTTTTATCTTTAGCATAAATCTGTATTTTCACTTGGGGGTATTTTGCATTTCCATGAGGAAACCAACTGACAGAGAAAGACATAGCCAGGAACTTTGGCCCACAGTTAATGGCTAGGACTATCATCTCTAATTGGAAGGGCAGCCCAGCCCTCATTTAAGTCTGGGTCCTGGTGCTAATGTGCCATGTCCTTTGCATATGTTACTCCTCCTTTCTGGAATGCTCTCCCCCTAGATATGCTTGTGGCTCCCTCTCTCTATTCTTTAGGCTGGTGCTCAAATTCCACTTGTCTTCATAGTAAGAGTTTCCTCATCATCCTCTTTAAAATTGTAACTTTATAGCACTCCTATTTCTCTTTGCCCACTTGCTGTTCCCCCTTAGTACTTATCACCTCTTGTTGAATTGTATATTCTCCTGGGTTTTTTTTCTGTCTGGGTCTGTTCCTGGAATGTAACCATCTCCCCCAGGTGGGGCAGGATTTCAGTTGGTTGTGTGCACTGCTATATCTAGAGTGGTACCTGGACTAGTGTTGCCAGTGTCTGGGCCTTCATGCAAATATCTGTTGTGTGAATTGAGTGTATGACCTTGCATATGTTAGTTAACTTTTCTGTGTGTAGAAGATACATAAATGGTTGAAGTGGTCAGGTGCTCTCAGAGTGAGCACCACGGAGGTGCTGGTGGGGATGGAGTGACCTACAGAGAATAGGAGCTCCCCTTTGACTGAGGGGACAACTCTTGTTAACCAGCACTGTTTATTGGGAAGCTTGCCCAGTATTGCCAGACTTTGTGCTTGTGTGTGTGTGTGTGTGTATATGAAAAAGCCAGCATTTTATTTAAAAGTGAAATCATCTGATTTTTAATGTTAATAACCAACTTGTTTTTACAAAAATCTTATGCCTGTCAGACAATAACATCTGTGAGTCAGATCTGACAGGTGGGGCCTCTGGATTAACTTTTATCCCTCTAAAGTTCTCTTCTGTTCTAATCTCTTTTAAACTTCTAAACTTCCATTAAATTGCTTCAGTCTTTCCGGTTGTTGTGGGAAGCATACAGAATCGTTAAGTACAAACCAAGGAGGCTGACTTAAATGGTAAGGACTGAGCCATCTTATACATCTTCTCCACCTGATGTGGGAGGTCTGCTCCATAGAAAACCACCAGTTGTCTTCTTAATTGACAGAAAATTGACACATGGTATAGGCAGTTGTCTTCTTAATTGACAGAAAATTGACACATGATATAGGCAGATTTGCTTGAGGACCAAGGCAGCAGGACTCCTGACATTATTAGAAGATTTGTAGAAGATTTCCTCAATGAAAGTTAGAAACTTCACTTGGCCCTAGATCTGGGCTGATAGGAAAATTTGGAAGGATAAAATGAACCCTTTTCAACTCTGTCACTCAGTGATCCATTTTATTCTCTCATAAAGAGTTCTGCTCCTTGGCTGCTATTAACAATCCTTATTGCTTGTATTTGATAACTTGTGAAATGTTCCATTGAGTCCTCTGGGATCTAGGAAGGACCATGATGAAACCACAGCTAAAACAAACAGGAAATGTCCAAAAAAATGGGATTGCTCTGATGACCTCCAATCCCAGAACCATCAAAATGAATGATGTTCTTTTGACCATTATATGAGTTGTGGGTGCACCCTTTCATGCTGCTGAATGAGTTATTTTATGACTGTGATATGGTATATGATATGGAAATATGGGTCTGGGGATTAATAAACTGCTGGAAATTCAGTGTCAGGATTGGAAAATAAGAGGTGGGGGGGACAGGAAGTGTGGGTATGTGTTAATGCTGAGGTAAATAGAGTGATGGGAAAAAGGAAGAGGAAAAGGAGAAGAGGCACACAGCAGTAATCACCATGGCCAGCAAGAATTGCTATGAAGAAGTACAGATAACACTGGCTTTACACTCACAAAGACCTAGATTTGAGGCTCAGCTCCGTTTCTTATCAGCTATGTATGTGTGTCTAGGGACAAGTTCTTTAGTTTAACTGAGACTTGGTTTCACCTAACATCACATGGGCCTAGCCAAGCCTTCCTCCAGGGATCAGTAGAAAAATCAAGTAAAATAATGTGTTTGTGGTACTAAGTACAGAATACAGCAGAGACCCTCAACAACACACACACATACCAGCCAAGATTCTGGGCCTCAGAATCTTTGGTTATTAAAAGGTAGCTGGGATTGCACTACATCAAAGGGACAATTTTAAATGTATACAGAGTTGAGAGAAAAACAGTAATGAGTGAGGCAGCCAGTAGAGAAAACACCACAGTCTGACGAGAGTGGGGTCTTCTGCAGTCTGTTACCTCTGCTGTGTTCTGAGATTTTCAGCATTTCAGAGGAAGCCTAATGTTGGTCTTGGGATGAAACCTACTTTATAAGAGTGAGTACCACCAATGTCCATTTCAAAACATGGTATTGTGTGAGCCACTAATGGGTGGACAAGCCAAACCATATATAGGTCACTTTCAACCCAGGTACCACCATTTTCAGCCTCTAACCTGAAAGATTTAGAAGGATTATTTTGTATAATGATTATTTATTAGGGTCAGGGTAAGTAATTCTGAGTTCAGATGACCACAGAAAATGTCATTTGATCCAGAACCCAAGTTATGCCTAGAATTCCACAGAAAAGTCAGAAAACTTTGCTGTACCAAGGTCTGGGAATCAGAGAGGGTATATCTTCTGGTGAATTTAAGTAGAACTGAAAAAGCCAGATGCACATTAAATTTTTCTAATTTTAGCCATTTACAACAGAATTTCTAGGGGTGAGGCTTGGATATAAGTATTTTTAGGCTTCTAAAATTTCCCTGAGAGTTTCAAAGATGTAATCATAACTGTGACAACCACTGTAACATTTTATAAAGGTAATCTGGGATTAAATAGAATAATAATTCTCATGTTTATAGAAACATGTTTTGTAAAAGTGAAATGAGAATTTATTTCCTGTGAGCTCTTCATTTATTTTATAGTCTCATCTTCTAATGGGAGGATAAAGATAACTGCCCTCCCTCTCCACCTAATTAGTTAACATCTTTCTCTGCATAAATATATTAACATATCAGTTGCTATGAGACCTATATATACAACTAAAATAATTTTTTTGTTGTTGGACAATTGCATTTACATTTGCTGCCAATTTTTAACTATGTGAACTGCAACTAATGTAAATGGTTGTTAACCTTGCCACAGATTATTTGAAGCTCTTTACATCAAGGAGTAGAGTCTATTTCCATAGTTCTTAAAGCTGGGCTGACCTTGTGACTTGCTTTAACCAATGAACAGTATGTGATAAACATGAAGTATTACTTTGGAGTTCAGGCCTCAGAGGACTTTGCAGCTTTCATTCTCATTTTTTTGGTTACCAGATGCCATTTGTGGAAGCCTAGCTCTCCTGCTGGAGAGGCCATGGAAGAAAACCAAGTTGCTCTCACTGACAGCCCAGTTGTCAGACATGTGAACGAGGTTGTCCAGGCCAAGCCAGCCACCAGCTGACCCACTGAGATCTGTCAACAGATTGGGAATGCCACATGAGCCCAGCTAACACCATATGGAACAGATATGGGCTTTTCTAGCTGAACTCAGTCCAAATGACTGACCTAAAAAGTTGTAAACAAATAAATAACAGTCATTTTAGGCTACTAAGCTTTGGGAGTGGTTTGTCACACAGCAATAGGTAACTGATACACCTTTGCTATCATTTAAACAATAATAAAAAGCTTTCATAGTGTTGAATAAGGATTTCTAGAAGGCCTAGAAGTTAGAAAAATATTTCAAAAGCAATATTTAATATTTTTATATTATGCATCTGAAGGAAGATAGGGAGCCTTTGACACATAGAAAGGACTTAGGAATCTCTAGGTAGAATTAGGTAGCACCTTAGTCAATTATGGTGGTTCCAACAAAATACCATAGATATATCATACTTACAAACAACAGAAATTTATTTTTTACAGTTCTGGAGGTTGGGAAGTCTAAGACCAAGATGCCAGTAGATTCTGGTGGGGATCAACTTTATGGTTCATAGGTAGCACCTTTGCACTGTGTTCTTAAAGGGTAGGAAGGTTAAGGCAGTTTCTGGGGGCCTTGTTTGTAAGGACACTGATCTCATTCATGAGTACTCTGCATTTCTTCCCAAAGGAAATAGAGATCAAAGACTCCAAATCCTAATACTGTCACCTTGAGGGTTAAAGTTTCAACATATGAATTTTGAAGGGGACATATACATTCACATTATAGCAGACTGGTTGCTTTCAGCTGTTAACAGCAAAATATATAAGCATGAGACTTCTGCAAAAAGAATCACTGATACCTATCCTCTTAAATTGGGAAGTAAATGAATACAACGTTGGTGTGGTAGCTCAAGTTCCAACCTCTATCCCTCTTTTCCCTGCCGTCCACATTTAACAGTATTTCTCCTTTGGTCTCAAATTAGCTGCTGCAGCTCCATGTTGTCTTACAATGCAATTTCAAAAAGGATGGGAAAATGGTAGGGAAAAAGTTGTGTACCTTTATGAGGGAAGGAAAATTTTCCCAGGAGTTTTTTGGCAAATATTTCTTATGCTTTGTCGGCTGATGTGGGATTAGCAGTCCACCTTATTGCAAGGGAAGCTTGGAAAGAAGTCTGTGGTATTTTAAGTCTCTGTTATGGGAGATGGGTGTGCTTTAGGAAAAAAGTGTGAGGATGACAAACAAGGGTGGCACTGGCCTTTTCTCCCATCCGTGGGCCAAACAGAGAGGACTGAGTAACTGAGGGCCCTGACACTGTGTAAAAATCATAGATATATCATAGTTATTTGACTTTGTATGAAGTGCTTATTCTGAAATTAACCACAACACGTAACTTGTGGTTATGGTAGATGGACATTGAGAATTTGAAGAACTGGCCGACCACATTACCGCAATGAGAGTGGGGTTGTAGTCTGAAGAATTCCCCTTAATCCTTTGTATTTGGTGGCAGAGAGTTAGAGATGAAGAGCTTTCTCTGTGTCTTGCTTTGGGGTCAAAACCAAGATGGCAGTCAAAGTGATCTCTATTTCCAAACATTGTTGGAGAAGAAGGTAAATTACTATATCTTTCAAAACAATACTTGCAAGCCCTCACTAGTGGATCTGAGGATGGATTTGGAGCCTGAGGGAAAGCAGGTAATTATTTAATTTCCCACATTCTGTTATGTACCCTTCAGACTGACTACCAGAGTGGTAGAGGTTTTCCAGATTGACTTGAGTCTCTACCTCTTCCAGTCAAACCCTTTTATTTGCTTCAGGATAGTTGCTTATCATTTTAAAAAGCAAATTGGTAAATCTGAAATGTTACATTTTTATCTATGGTAATTTACCTTTTTCTTCCTTCCTACTTTTTAATTCCTTGAATTTACTTGTCTCTGTGTTTTCTCTTGTCAGCTTTGTGCATGACTCTTTAACACTTGGAATTATTCAAATGATCTCTCCAGTTGGTATACAGCTAAGAATTCCAAATGTCCAGCCCTGGAGGATATTAGCAGCCAATTCAGATCTGATGGTGAACCATAAACTTACCCAGTTTGAAAATTGTGTGGTCAATCTGACGGTTTGTTGAAAAATTACGTTTTTTTAATTTAAGCTATATGACTACTAAGAAAATACAATAATAATTCATAATTGTAGTTATCAGAAACAACTGTCCTTTCTATTTTGTTGAATATGGTTCTAATTTTTATGGGGACTATATTATACATATGTATCATACATATGTATGCATAAATATTATATGTAAAATATTATCCCCTGAAGACATATATACAATTATATATATTTATATATAATAGAATACAATAGGATAGAATTTGTCACAGTGAATATACTGTTTTATAATGGGCTGTTTAATTTAACAATATCTCATGAACATTTTCCCATGAACACATAAATATCTAAAAAGAAAAGATTGTATAGTGTCCCTCTTTGTAATGGTTTGGCTTAAGAGTTTTTTGACTTTACAATTGTGTGAAAGCATATTCAAACAACCATTCTGTATGAACATTTATCTATTCTTTAACAGGATTTTTAAAATGCTAAGCCATATTGCTTTTAATTACAGATGCTCCTGGACTTATGGTGGGGTTATGTTGAGATAAATTCATTGCAGTTTGGAAATACAATAAGTTTAAAGCACATTTAACACCGAATCTGCTGAATATCATAGTTAGCCTATATTTTAGACTTGTTCAGAACACTTCCATTATCCTACACAATGTGCTAGGCAATATCATCCAACACAAAGTCTATTTTATAATAAAATATGGAATAGCTCATGCAGCTTATTGATTATTATACTAAAAGTGAAAAGATGGTTGTATGGGTATACTTCTGCACCACTGTAACCTTAAAAAATCATCAAGGCAAGTAACATAAGCTGGGAAGTTTTACTGTTAGAATTTTATGTTGTTTCCATTTTATTCTGTTATAAACAATGTTATCACATAAGTAACCTCAGGGCTAAATATTCAGGTGCATTGGTGATCATATTTTAGATTAAATTTCTTAAAGTAGAATTAGTGGCTTGCCAGTAAGCTGCCACCTGTGAAGCAGAAGCTCTGTGCCATAGTGTGTGTGTGTAGGCAACTTGGCCAAATGCCTATCCTACAGGGGCATTTGTTTTAGGGTATACATTGGGCATATCAGGCACAACAGGGCTGAGTGGAATTTTTGTTTTAAGACAGAGATGAGTTTGGCTTTGTGTTTAGATTGTAATAACCAGTAGAAAAAAAAAGACATTCTGAAGTCAAATATAGATTTTATTTCTCCCAATAGCCTTAAGTATATGGTTGGACAAAGAAAGAGGGAGAACTTGTCTGTTAGGAAAACAGTTGGGAGATTCAATGCTTAGAAGATGAATTGGTCACATTTTTGGTTACAAGTCTGGACTTTGTTTTGTGATTTCAGGATTACAACCCAGTATCCATAAATTTAAGTCAAGAATTAAAAAAATAAAATAAAAACTCTGCCAAAGTGGTGGTGAATTCTTGTTCTAATTATTACTTTGTTGTAATGTTTTTCTCTTACATCTTCCTAGCTTTAACCACAGTTTATTTTTTTGTTTCGCTTCTTTGTCACGTGTTCTAATATAATGTATAATTTTGATGACTAGACTAAGATATTTAATAGAAATGGATTAAATTAAATGAATAATTATCCTATTTCTCTGATTCAAAAATTTTAAACCTACATAGTGATGGATGAGGAATTTAATAGTAACTTCCAAATTTCTTCTGTCTTTATACTTTTTCAGCACTATTTAAAAAGTGTTCCTTCTTGCTTCCCTCCCACCCCACCATCCTTGAGCTCTCTGGTGAGGTAGGCAATGACAGGCCTGGCAGTGAGTTCCACTTTGCTGTCTCCTGGCTGAAGGGCCTTGGGTTAGCCATTGGTTCCTCTGAGCTTCAGCTTCTTTCTTTTTCTTTCTTTCTTTCTTTTTTTTTTTTTTGTACTGAGGTTCAAACTCACGACCTTGCACTGGCCAGGCAGGTGCTTATGCCTCTGAGCTAAATCCCCAGCCAGCTTCTTTATTTCTAAAGTAAGTATTTCTTTAATTTGTTTAATAAGTGAAGCTGACTCATTAAGTTAGGCAAGAAAAAGACTTACAGGAAAGATCCTAGATAGATCACGAAATGGAAGAAAGCGCTAAAGAGCTGAATTTGGAAGAGCTAAATTCTAGATTCAGCCCAAGGAAGGCAGATTGCAACTGCCCTAATCCATATATGCTCAAAACTAGTTCCCAGGAGGTAAGACCTAAAAGGCTGGAGTGAAGTAAATGTTCTACTCTGGCTCTTCCTGTCTCCAGAGGAGTGGTACCATGCAGTTTCATGGTCAGTTCTACTAAAAATGAGGAATGGACATTTCTAGAACCCAGGACTATTACCAGAGGCAGAAGTACTGTTGTCCCTGTAATGAAGCCAGAATAACTCTTCACATCTTTTAACAGGATTCTGTATACTGTTCTAGGGTATGAAATATATGAGATGTGCCCAATAAACAACAACCACTGTGGTTATTATTGCTGCTGGTAGTTAAACCCAAATTGTGTTATTATGAGAGCAAGGATCAGAATTAAGTTATTCTTTTTTCTTTGGAATCCTATGAATTCTAGTAAATTTTAGTAAAATTTAAGTTTCCTGAGATCCATTGCCTAGGATGACTGCATCAGATCCTCTGAGGGGCTGTGGTCACCAAACTCTTCTTTAAATGCAACCCACACAAACAGTTTCACATTTAGTTTTGAGATCCTTACAAATTAGGTGGGACGCTTTGACTCCCTGCTCAGGAAGCATTTGGAAGGCATGATTTTTCTCTACTACCACTGCTGTGTAGTAAAACAATCAAATTACATTGATTCATCTATAAGTTGTGTTTTTCCACCATGGCTGCTTGTTGGGCTCACCAGGGGAACACTGAAAACTACCATCACCCAGGACCCATCCTGGAGAACCAAGGGGTGATTATTTCCCACCAGCAGCTAGATGTTTGGCATCCTGGGGATCACAGAATCATCCTATATCCACTCTGGAAGCCCATTTGCCTTGCTTGTTTGGGAGGTGGCCAACGATCTGTAAACTTTGGAACTTTGTGGTTTCATAGCAAATTCGCTTCAATTACATCATTTGATCCTTAGGGAAATCCAGTCCGAAGACAGATGGGGATAGGAAATATTCTCCTAATTTTAGAGATAAAGGAACTGACTGCTAGAAAAGAATCCCTGACTTGTGATGCCACCAAAGATGCATAGCTTTGAGGAAGCCAAGTCAGAACTAAATCTTGTTCTCACACAAAGCTCACGGCTCTGTCCACTGCCCTCTGAGGCACTGAAAGTGCGTACAGATTTTTTAGGTTGCTTTTAGTTACGGGTTCGGGGAAAATTACTCATGAGCTCCAAAGCCGTTCACAGGGGACCTTATGTGAAAACCACGCTTCAGGGCTGTCAGCCACTTTCTGGGAGGTCTTTTAAGTCATTTCTGTCATTCATACTTTGATTTAGCTACCAGTTGTGAGGGTTGTGCCTTCTGGGCACTAGGGGAGAGAGGGAGGATTATAACTATGCTGCTCCTGCAGGGTGGGCTCATCTGAAGGAACATTCCCGAAGGAACTATGACCTCTGCTACAATGGGAGCCTGCCTAGAACTTTCTTTCCCTCTGTGCAGCACTGAATAGAGAAATAAGATCAGTCATCCCTTGATGGTTAAACTCAGTATGGAGGGTCTCACTGTCTGACTCCTCTAGCATTTGCTGTCTCATGGTCACTGCTATAGTTTCGATTTTGAATGCTCCCCAGAGGTTCATGTGGTAAAGCTTTGGTCCTCAGCCTGTGTTGCTTTTGAGAAATGGTTGGAACCTTTAAGAGGTGGGCCCAGGTGGAGGAAGGAAATCAGGTCACCAGGGGCAGGCCCTTGAAAAGAGTATTGGATCCCTGGTTCCTTCTCTCTTACTTTGCTTCTTAGACTACCATGAGGGGAGTAGTCTCCTCTGCCATGCACCCCTACCATGATGGATTTTACCACCACAGGCCCAAAATGACTACAGCTTGAAACCATTAACCAAAATACCACCCCCTACTTTTTTTTTTTTTTGAGCCCAGGGTGCATTGAACTACATTGCTAGTTGTTTTTAAACTTTTTTTTCTTTTTTGAGACAGGGTCTTCTTATGTAGCTGGTCTCAAATTCATGGAAACTCTCCTGCCCCAGCCTCCTGAGTACTGGGATTACAGGCATGGACCACCACTCCTAACTCTTTTAAAACCTTTTAAATTTTAAATTTTGAGACAAAGTCTTGTTAAGTTGCCCAGGCTAGCCTTGAATTTGACATCCTTTTTCTTCAGCCTTCTGAATGACTGGGATTTATAGGTACACAACACTATGACTAGTCTTTTCTTCCTTTAAGCTGTTTATCTCAGGTATTTGTCATAGTGATGGACACAACTACTTTTAAAAACTTTTTAAAAAATTAAGAACCAATTTATAGTCACAAAAGGACATAAAGTAGAACAGAAAATGAGAAATAAGAAGTAAAGAACCACTTGTGATAGTGCTTCTTATAAACACTATGTGTATAATAAGCTTGTCTTAGTTAATTCAAACAACAGTCAGCTCCTCATATGAGGAACTTCAGAATCTGAATTATTAATGTAAATCCCTTACATTTTTTCTTAGACAACTGCCAAAAAAATATACAGCCCTTGTTCATGCTCAAGGTACTCCTTGCTGAAGTTTTTTCCTTAGTTTCCATCCCTGAGAATCTCTTTCTGCTCCTTGTAGGAGAGAGGTGTTTAATGGCACCATGTTTTTATTCTTTTAGCTTTGATGTCAATAATAGTTCCTTGTTCCACCCATTCAGCTATTTTTGGCTTTGATATCAAGATCTAACCCAAACATAGCTACTCTAATATGGGCTAAATTATGTTCCTCTAAAATTTATGTTGAATGTCTAACTTCCAGGACCTCAGAAGATGCCTATTCTTTGGAGCTAGGGGTTGCTGTAGTTTAATTGTGTCCCCTCTAAGATTCAAGTGTCAAAGTCAAATGATCAGTGTGATATTAAGAGACAGAGATTCTAAGAGGTGATAAGGTCATGAGGATTCCTTCTTCATAAGTGAGATTAGATGCCCTTATAAAAGGGATTGGCAGAGAAGTTTGTCCCATTTACCCTTCTACCTTCTGCCATGTGAGCATCCTTTTCTCTGGAGAATGCGGTGCTTAAGACATTATTTTGAAAACAGATGTCAGACCTTCACCAACCTGTCAGTACCTTGATCTTGGACTTCTCAGCTTCTAAAGCTGTAAGAAAATACATTTCTCTTCTTTATAAATTACTCATACTCAACTGTTTTATTATAGCAACACAAATGGTCTAAAAGAAGGTCTATAAAGAGGTGATAAAGTTAAAATGAGGTTGTTGGGGTGGACCCTAATGCAATCTGGTAGAAACGGAACTTTAAACATACGTAGAGACACCAGGGATGTCCTCATATGAAGGAAAGGCCATGTGAGGACATAGCAAGGAGATATTTGTAAACCAAGAAGAGTAGCCTCAGAAGAAGCCAAATATGCTATTAACTGATTTTCAAAAGAATGCATATGTTGTAGTCAGGGGTTGTGAGAAGAATAATTATAATGAGGACACAGAATTTATATTATTGTATCATAGTCACCCAGAGTTAAATACAAGAAAGTGCAGGAAATCTGGCCACAACATTAAAGACCAGAATATTCAGTCAAGGGCCTGGATCCCACGGCAATGTCCTGCATGAGTCTACCTGCAGACTTAGAGCCCATGACAATGTCACCCACAAGTCCCAACCGGAGGTCTAGGGCCCACGACAAGGACTCATGCCAGTCTGTTTTACAGATCTTATGGGAAGGCCCAAAGGTCAGTGGTGGAAGCCAGAAAGTCTATGCCAGCAGGATGAAGGAGCTGTGCTAGCAGGTTGAGGATTCTACACTGGAGCCAAGTCACTCTTCTCTGACAATGAGAACGGCAGATTTCATACCAGAAAGCCAGCATGACCAGCTTCTCCTAGAGATTAAGCAGCACACATCTTTCCCTCTGGAGCAGGGAAGCGATACTCAGTGTAAGGAGCAGAGCTCCCCCAAAATGAACCATAGCCACTCTCACTGACAAAGTCCCGAGCTCCTCTGATGATAATGGCCGAGTTCATGAGTGTTAAGCCAGCATGACAAACTCCTTCAGAAGAACCAATGGCTCAAAACAGCAACACTTAGGAGAATCCACAATGCCTAGCTCTTCTCCATGTCTCTATTTATGCTGGCAACTTTCCATCTACACTCAGCACCATGCTGATTTAATTCAGCTGGTGTTAAGTTGACTAGTTTTTAATCCATAACAATATGTGTATACTCAGGTCTACTCCTAGAGGGTAGAACTGACATCCCTTTCTTGTCCTCTCATTGGATCTCATTATTAAATTTTTTTCCAGGTCATCACCACTCTGAGCCATACATTACTTGAGGGCCATGCTTCCAACATCTAGAATGGTGCTGAGTGCATCCCATGCTCGGGAAGCATGTGAATGAATGAAGGACTAAATGAATGAACAACAGGCTACTTTACACTTTTATCTAGTTCCTGGGTTTCTGCAAGGGTGTAGCAACAGGTTGAGGTAGATTGATTTCTGTACACAGTAGAAATTCAGGGACGGCTTGGAGGACTGTAGACATGGAGAGCAGTCAGGCATGAGCAAGGCCCCAAGGAGTGGTGGTCCAGCCCCTTAGTGGCCTTTGTCGTGATGACTTGCATGCTTTGGAACTGTCCTTTGATTGCCGGGCTCCCAGCTAGGGCCTCCAGCTCTCAGCCCACCCTCTGACTCCGTCAGCCATTTAATCACATACAGAAGATGTGAATTCCCCAAGGCCCTGCTGTGTGGTCCTTGCTGCAAAGACTGATTCCCCATCCAAGTTTCTGGAAATCCCTTTGGAGGGTCTGACAGACAGTCTTCCTTTCCCACCCCTCCAGCTGGACAGGCTCAGGAAACAGAAAGAGTTCTCTGGGAACAGAGCTGGGAGGAAGAACCAGAAAATACGACAAAAAACACATTTAGGTTTTCTGTGCTCTGTACTTGTTGCCTCAGCAAGGCTCTGAGCCACCTCCCAAGCAGTCCACAGGTAATGGTGGAAACAAAAGAGACAGCTTAGGTTGCAGGTGTAGTTCAGACCTGCCCAGCTCAGCCCAGGCTTCAGCCCTAATAGAGGATGGCCTGTTTGTTTAGACATCCTCTGGAGAAAAATAGTTCTAAGCCAGAAAGAAGCCAGGCAGACAAGCTTGGCTTAGGATCAAGGCTGTGGGCTGAGCAAGGACAGACTGGATCTAAATGCTGCGTTAGCACCATGCACAGGCCTGCAGGGAGGAGGGCAGGCTTGGCAGGACACAGGAAGAAGGCAATACCCTTGACTCATGATTTGGTTTTTTGAGCACTATGGGAACTCTTGCAATGGTGGGAAGATGTCAGAAATTGGTGGCAGCACAGTGCAGTGGCCAACAGAGTTGGAGGTTCTTTTGGAGGGTGGGAGGTATTGAGAGGAAGGGCCAATTTGTCCAGCAGACATAATATCTGGGGCTACAAGAATAATTTATTTTCTTTTAAAATCAGAAGTGAAACTACCTGAAGGTGTGAGACACAAAAGGTCACATAGTGCATGATCCTGTTTATGTGAAATGTCCCAACTGGTAAATTCAAAGAGATAGAGAATGGTTTCCTGTTGGGAAGAAGAGAAAAGTGGAGGAGACCATAGATGGATTTGGGGTGTCTTCTGCAGAGTATAATTAAGCGTTCTGGAATTATTGGTAAAGGTTGCAAAACCTTGTGAATATTTTTTTTTTAAATCCTAAATTGTATACTTCAAAGGGGTCAATTTTATGGCATGTGGATTTTCTTAATAAAGCTTTCTTTTGTTATTGTTTTTAAAACAAAAGAGTTAGGGACAGAGAAAAAAGAAAATAAAAAATAGTACATAATGTTTAATTTAATGAAAATGAAATATACTTAAATTTAAAAAATGAGATGAGGATAAACAAAATTAAAATTGGGAAATAGGGTTTCATCTGGTGTACAGTGTTGGTGGCTTTCTGGAATGCTGAGCTAAAGAAAATTTAAGGCTGCTTTTAAACTCAAAAAGCACAAGCCTTGTGATCAATTAGGATGTCTTCCCTGGGCACAGGACAGGAGGAAGTGTAGGAGATATTTGCCAACTGGCTGGGTAGTCCTCATGGTCCTTCCCAGAAATCAAAGTCCCAGATTTAAGACACTCACATGGAGTAAGAGGGAATGTGTTGGGTTCAGGAAGTTGGGTTAGAAGAGGAAGCAGATTTGAACAAGGCAGAGGTCTTTTTTACAGTTAAATTAGAGCCTCCTGTATATCTGTCTTCCTTTCCCACTAGCTCCATTCTTGGAACAGCTCCTTCCTTGAGAAACTGCTGTCCCCAAATCACCAGTTCCCGGGGACAATTCCTTTCCAGCTCTGTGCAGGCTAGCAGTGCATTGCCTCTTTTCTAACTGTCCCCTCTTTTTTTTACACAAGACAGAGAATCCTCCTTGGAGAAAAGGCAGTCACACAAAGAAAGGCTTTAGACCAACCACTCCTGGTGCAGACCCTATCATTAAAATATGTGCATTGCTAGCAAGCTTGTCTTTTTTCACTGGGGCTCAGCAATTAAGATCCTGCCCCTCTTCTATGGTGTCAAGAGATTTGCTCTGGGCAGCAAAGAAAAATACATTTGTCATTGGAATGACAGCCACAACAGTCAAAGCCATTTTTATCCATTGGCAGTGGAACTGGCCTTATCCCTTCTGGGAAAAATAATGAATATTAGAGGTTCTGTTTACAAATATGCACCTTTCGCTGATTTTGCTCATAGTCCAGCAATTTTTCAACAGTACATCTTTCTTGGAAATACTGTACATGGCAAAAGATGATAAAAAGCAGTACCCAGAGAGAAGCCTGGGGCTCTGTTTGTTTAACTGGGTAATTAGGCAAAGACTCTGAAAGGTCAGTTTGCAGCCAAGTTGCCCCAAGGTGTTGACCTGGAAGGAAGCCCTCTGGTTAAGTTATCAGGGTTCAAACTGCTCCTCCTGCTCTTCCCCTCTTCCCTTGCTTTCCAAAGGACCACCTTCTGTCAGATTTGCAAAGGCCTCCCTACTTTTATTCAAGCAAATCTTGAGCTCACTGACCTTCACAGACTTTTCCAGAAAGAGCCAAATATGAAAAAAACACCCTGTGCCCATCCCTTTCCTATTCAAAACTAAACCTGCTTTCTCTCCCTGAAACACTGAAATACTTAAGTCCTAAATGTGCTAATGAGATCAAGAAGTGATTAGCTGTCAGTCCTCAAGTAAAATTGATCAGTGACGGTTTGAGGCTAAGGAAAGAAAATGCCACCAACCACAGCCCACAGATTTCTCTGTACCTATTCCTCTTCATCATCTATGAAATTGCTTTTAGGGCCTGCTGTCCCTGTAAATTATCTGCAGAGTGTCGTGGCAGGTGCTGCCCTCATGTTTTCTTTAGGAACTCCAGAATGACTGTTACCAGAAACTGAGCTCAGGCTTGAAGGTACAACATGCAGAGATTACTTTAGCTCAGACACATTTAAGAACCAAATGTTACTTATTCAGGGGGCCATGTGATATAATGGGAAAGATCTATACACACACAAATGCAGGTGTGATTCCTTGACTCTTCTTATCTTCCCAGCTGTGGCTTCAGTAAAAAACAGTGAGACTATGAGACTTTGCCCATAGAACGTCTAGTATAGTGTTGGACTGAAAATTCCATGTTACTAATTACAACATTGTACCTTGGGCTGCTATTAAATTAAGGCCACTTTAAATATAATAACTTGTATTTCTGTGACTCACACCTACAGCTACCATTTCAGGACTCACAGCTCAGCAGAGCCCTCTGGGATGGTTTTGGGAGTACTCAGGAGGTGCCCTCATGTGTTCCCACACAAGCTGGTCAGCCTCCAGGCCCCTCTGCTGTTTGATATGCTCTGTGATAACCCTGTGATACCATTGGGTCTGCATCAACAGACCATCTCCTTGAATGCCAGGCATCCTACACTTTCCAGAAAGGCTGTGGAAGGCTTTTAGGGGCCCTTTTCTCCATTAACAAATTATATATAAAGTATATTTTATCACTGTTGATGTAAAGACAAATATAATACAGAGTAGATTAAAAATTAAAACACCTTTTAACTCTAAAAGTTTTAATTGAGTTGATTCATAAAATTAACTGTTTTCAGGTATATTATTTAGTGCATCTACAGTGCTGCATAGCGAACTCCTCTCTAGTTCCAAAATATTGTCATAACTCCTAAAGGAGATCTTATTCTCAGAAAATAGTCATTTCCCATTCTTTCTATCACTGGGCATAATGTTTTCAAGTTTCATTCATGTTGTAGCATGTATCAGAACTTCATTCCTTTTTGGAAAAAACAGTACTCTTGTATATATGGACCACCTTGTGTTTATCCATTCATCTGCAGGTGGATATTGGATTGTTTCTACTTGTTGGCCATTAGCAGGAATGCTGCTATGAACATTTGTGTACAAGATTTTGTCTGGAAATTTGTTTAAAGTTTTCTCAGGCACATACTTAGAAGTGGAATTTCTCAATTGAAAGATGATTCTAAATTTAACTTTAAAATTTTTTTTTTTAATTTACCTTTTTAAAAAAATTGCTTTTGTGTCTTTTTGAGACAGGATTTCACTATGCAGTTCAGGCTGGCTTTGAACTCACTTTGTACCCCAGACTGGCCTCAAACTCACAGAGATCTTCATGCCTCAGCCTCTTGACTGCTGGGATTAGAGGTGTGTGCCACCATACCTAATATATTTAAATTTTTCAGCAATTGCCATCATTTTATATTTCTATCATTACTATTCTATGGTTCCAGTTTATCCATATCCTCACCAACACTTGGTTTTATCTGTCTTTTTTATGGCCATCTTCATGGCCATAAAAAGTGGCAGCCACTTTATTTTAAGAATAAATAAGCTGAAGCTTGGTGTGGTAGCACATGTCTGTAAGCCAAGCACTGTGGGAGGATTGCAAGGCTGGAACCCAGCCTGGGCCACTTAGTGATTTAGTGAGATGCTTTCTCAAAACAAAAAACAAAGCAAAGCAAAGCAAAACAAAACAAAACAATCCTCCCCCCAAAAAACAAAACAAAACAAAAAAAATAAAGGGCTAGAGATTATTTAAATTTTAAAAACTCAGTGCAAAGACCTTGAGTACAATACTTTGTCACAATAAGTAAGTAAGTACATAAGTAAATAAGTAAGTAAGCTGATGATCAGAGAGCTGATATGACCTGATCAGCCTCACATGTGAAGCTCTGGACAGAAAACCTCTTTCCCTCCCAAACTAATGCTTGTTTCCATCAGACTGGGTATCTTTTTCTCTTTGATATTAAAGAGAAAAGCAAAAGTATTACTAGCAGCTAGAATGACCTTAGATCTCCCTCATTCGTTATTATAACATGAGCAGAGCAGCTCACTGTGAGTGGAGTCATTTTTGGTTTGAAATTCACATTGTCTGCAAACAGAATAGCTATCTCTGCTTTTTTTCTGGGTTCCTAGCACATGGAATATCATTTCCATCCTTGGACTTTCAGTCTATGAGTTTATTTTTGAGTGAGATGTATTTCTTTTATACAGCTTATTGTTGGGTCTTGTTTCTTGATCCATTCTGTTAATCTGTTTCTTTTAATTGGTCAATTGAGGTCATTTACATTGATAGATATTACAGATATGTACTGGCTTATCTATCTCATGTTGTTTTCCTGTTGTTTCTTCTATCTCTTGATCCCTCCTTTTTTTGCAAAAGTTCTATTTCCCTCTTTCTTATTACCTGTCTTTTATTTTATTCTTTTATTTACTTATGCTTCAAGTTTCTCATAAAAGAGAAACTATGAGATTGTTAAGCCTGTGTGTATGATTTATTTCATTTAGCATTATGGTCTCAAGGTGCATCCATTTTCCTATAAATGACTGAAGTTCATTCTTCTTTATGGAGAGTAATACTCCATTGTGTATAAATTTCACATTTTCTTTGTCATCTGTTGATGGGCAAATAGGCAATTTCCAAGATTTAGCTATTATGAATTCTGTTGTTATAGGTATGTATGTATCACTATAATATGATGTCTGTACTGCTTTTTGGACAATACCTAGAAGAGGAATAACTAGGTTGAGTGGAATTTCTATTTTTAGTTTTTAAAAGAATTTCCATGTTGATTTCTATAGTAGTTGTACTAGTTTACATTCCCACTGACAATGTGTACTGTTCCTTTTTGTGCTGAGAAGTCCTCTCTAGTTCAACTGAATTTATTTTTATAATTGATTTATTGCTTTTATCTAACAACTTATTAAGATTCTCTTCTTCTGTTGGACTTCTGGGGTTTTGACTATGATATGTCATAGAGATATTCTTTTCTGATTGTGGCTATTTGGGCTTCTATACTTCACTTATGTATATATTAACTTCTTTCTTCATATTTGGAAATTTTTCTGCTAGTACTTCTGTAAACAAGTTTTTAAATCCATTGTGTTTTCTTCTGATTTTTTTCACTAATTCTACTTAATCTTTGGTTAATCTTCTTTGTGACATCTAGCAACTGTTGGATCCATTTTTCATGTTCTATTGTTGTTTTTAGGGTATTACTGAGTATGTGGTCACCTGCATCACCTTTATCTTCTTGTTCTGATACCCTAACCTGACACTGGTCATTTCTGCTGCCCATACTTTCAGCAGAATTTTTTATCTCTTGGATTTCTCACTGGTACATTTTCATGGACTCTAATTTTTATCTAACATGGTCTTTCATGTTTTTATTGTTTTGTTTAGCTCAGCTAAATTTTATTAGTCTCTTCTATAAACCCACTGATCATTTTGTTTATTAAGTCCATTATCTGTTTAGTTATACTATCTTTGGGCTCTCTAAGCACTTCTTTGATCTGTTTTTTTTTGCCTTCTGTTTTATCATTTTGTATAATTTAGCTGTTTGGCTTTTTATTTACTTCTTATTCATGCCCTATGGATTAGCTTTGGGAGAGGTGGAAGTTTTGAGAGGCATTTTGTTGCCTTGTCTTCTGGCATTTCTATTTTTTTTTTTCTGGCTCTTGTTTGCAGGTTGATAATGGTGGGAAGACTTTGTTCCTAATAGGAATATCTCTTTAGTTAGTATTTACTTTTCAATGATGTACTCTGAATGTGGCCAAATCCCACTGCCTGTGTTAATTTGAATAGTACAGTGAATGGTACTGTGTGATCAGTCCCGCCCTAGAGGTTGGGAGTGTAATCTGGCTGTTGTATCTAGAAGTGGAAGCTGATTTGGATTAGATAAGGTCATCAAGGTAGAGTCCCATGATTGAATCCTGGTGGCTTTACAAGAAGAGAGAGACCAGAGGGTAAGAAACTGATCAATGAGGAAAGGTAACTGAGGTAGGGGGAAGGCGGAAAGAAGGAAGGGAAAAGGAAAAAACATAAATTTGTATATATATGCATAAGACAACTGAGATGACTATTCTACTAATTCTATTAGTTCTTGGAAAAGAATAGCTAATACTCATATGATTAGATCAATTTTGCATGTCTATATCTGGTAATCTAAGCAACCCTTTTGAAAGTAACAATATGCAATATTACAACCATTTTTAAATTCCTATCATCTTGTTTTGAAAACCTATACTGTTATTATTTTAGACTTGTTGTTGTTATTGTTCTTGTGTCTCTTTTCTTTTTGTTTTTCTTTTCTATGTCCTTCTTTCTCTTAAAAAAATAAAAAGAAGAGAGAGACTAGAGAGTTTAGACATGGGTACACACTCCCTGTTTCTTGCCATGTGATATCTTGCATCATCTTGGGACTCTCCAAACAAGAAGGCTATCATAAGATGCAGGTCCTTGAATCTCAAGAATTGTGAGCTATTTATAAACTGTTATTTATAAATTCCCTGGTTAGCTTCAGGTATTCTGTTATAGTAATGAAAATTGTCTAATGTAGGTGGGAGTCTTGCCAGGCCTGTTCTGAAGATAGTAGCAGGTAAAGCATTCAGATGATTTTCCAGGTGTAGGGAAGCACAGCTTGAAAGTAGTAGGTTCAACAACCCAAAGCTTCAGCCAGTTGGCACGTTTTGAAAGCACTTTACAAAGTGAGCCAATAATCTTTGTGTCTAACCCAGAACATGCAATTCACACAGTGCATTATTGGACAAGTGGTAAGAGATAAAGTGAGAAAGACAACTGAACTAGCTGAGTAATTAATGTTTACACCACAGATGAAGTTCTGACCTTGAGCATCTACAGTAAAAAAGTTCTGATGGTGCCTCCTTCCCTGTGACTACTGGTTTTCAGTTATGAAGGAAATGTTAAATCCCCAAACAAGCATACAAATAAAGATAACCCTGCTTTGATTCATCTTTTCCATCTTGGTTTGCATAAAGCACCTGTTTTTGTCACATCAGCTTTTGGTTGTGTGGTTTCTGTCAGGCAGGTTTCAGCAAAATTGTGTAATATGTGTTTCTTCCTAAATCTACCTAAGGTGAGAGTGAACTAACCTCCCAATAATGTATACTGGAAAGTGACACATGTAAGTGTAATGTGTGCATGTGCTTAGATGCTATTTATTGTGAAGTTGAATACATTTTTAAAAAAATCTTAACACTTGTTTTTGTACCCTTCACTCTTCAAAGCTGAATTTCCAGAGCTTTGTGTTAGTATGACTGTCTGCCAAGTCACTTTAGGGGGTCTTTTTAATGGAAAATGAAGACATGTAGTGACTAGTGCTAACGGCACATAAGCATGAATGTTGTTTAAAGCAAATTTCAGGTTATGAGTTAAGATCCCTGGTACAAAAACAAACAAACAAGCAAAACAAGACAAGACAACAAACCAAAGCAAATTTCAGCCCATGTTCATAGTCAATTCTATGGTAAGAACCTTGGTGGGCTTTTGAATTTTATACCTAGATTCATGTGGGAACACTAAGAACAGTAGATTTGTAGAGCAGTAACAGGGTTGGAGAGCAAGAACCTATTTAAAGTATTTTTGTTGTTGTTGTTTTAACTAAATTACTTCTTATTGTATTGATTAAGGAAGAAATGACATTTTCCTTAAGGCACATTTAATTACATTTAAACAAAAGTGGTGACAGGGCAATCATACCTAGCACAAAATGTTACCATTTTAAAAAGCTGGGCTTGTTAGCACAAGGTCCCATCCACAGCTTCACCCTTGCTAGAAAAAAATGTTCTCTTTCCTCTAAAAAGTAAATGCGCCTCTTCTGGTTTGCAAACAAGGCCTAATCTCCCACTCATTAGAATATGGATCCACCATATGGATTTGAACCTCTTTTCCTTCCCAGCTATAGAAAGGTCCAGCGAGGGTATTGGTGTCTTTAATTCAGTCTCTCATCAGTGCTGGATCCTAGATAGCAGCAGGCAGGAGACTGAAGGGAAGGCTGTGAGAGGACTTAGGAATGTAGTCTATCAGGAAGAGGGATGAGGAGGGCTAGGTCTTGGGGGTTTTAGGGAGAGTACAAAGAGAGTAAAGGGCAAGGGAGATCTGAATTTGGTGCTTAACCTTCTTCCCCTTTCTCATTCTCCCCATTCATGATGTCATTTAAAACAGTTTAACCGAACCACTACTACATTCCAGAGATTATTAAGTTCCTGGTGTGTGGAAGATGCATGAGCCAGAGGTCTTGTGCTTTCAGAACCTGTAGTGGGTCAAGTGGGGGATGTTTCAGTCTTAGGGACATTGTACAGAGAATAAGTCATACTTACTGATTTTGAGTGGCATAGGATGGCTCATGAGTGATTGTATACACAAGGACCCTGCCTTTGTTCACACTGCTCTTTCATGTTGCACTTTAGTTGCTCTACGCATACCTTTTTAAAATTCAGTGGCAACATTGCTTCTCTGGTAAAAGTTCCTGACACTGGACATAGGTCAGAACACTCCTAATGCTCTCTTTGTGTCTGCCTCCTGCTTTTAGGTGGAAAGGGCCTTGAAGCCTGAGACCATGATGTATTCATCTGATACTTGCACTGTTCATCTCAAAGAAAGTATTTAGCAATGGCTCTTTAGGGAACGGAGGGCTAAATCTCAGGGCTTCTATTTTGTTTCTCCAGTATCACTTGTTTAGGACATTTATTCCTGCCTCACCATGCAGCCATTTAGTTTAGCCAGGGACACCCATGGAGAGGGTTGTAAACCTTTGGGTTATATCAGTATTTGGCCTATTAGACTCTTCTTTCTGCTGTAACAAGTTACTACAAGCTTAGTGTTCTAAAGCAGCATGAGTTTATTATCTTACAATGCCAGAAGTCAGAAATTGGGCACAGGCCTTGATAGACTAATACCAAAGAGGCAGCAGTCTGTGCTCTTCTTTGAAGCTCTAGGGGAGAATCTTTTTCTCTTTCTATTCTAACTTCTTGAAGCTCCCCATATTTTTGCTCCCTCCTGCTGGTTTCCCCTTCTTCCACAGCTAGTCAAAACTCCTTCTTACACTATCATCTCATTACCTCTTTTGGATTTCTCTCCTGTTCGTACAAATTCTTATGATTATCCAGCATAATCCCCTTATGTAAAGGCTAGCTAATTAAAACCTCGTTTTCACCTGTTGTCTTTATTCTCCTTTGCCATGTACCTAGCATATTCACAGATTCTGGGGAATAGAACGTGAACATCTTGGTGGGAAGGGGCATTACATTATTTTGCCTACACAACCTGTGATCCATCTCAGATCCCAAGGAGGGAATCTTTTGACTACTTTCCCAACACTCTCATTGACTCCTGTGAAGAACTGTGAATTAACCATCCTAGGGCTTCTCATTCAAACCAAGGAGCAATGTTTGATCCAGGAAGAACCAGATAGGTACTGGGGATGAAGAACTTCCTTCACAGATGTGGGAAGGAGTGAGTAAATTGTGTAGGGTGCTGGTTCCCTCTGGTTCTGAATCTCAACAACAAAGATATCCTTGGCCACAGATGAACCATTCTTGAGTTAAGAGAACTGTCACCAACAATAGCCCTGCATCAGGTGATCTTGTTCATATATCATCTTAAGACTATCATTACAAGGGGGACATTATTGCCTCTATGATTCAGACTGGGAAATTGAGGTTGAGTCAAATTAAGTAAGTTGCTCCAAGTCACATAATATGTGGCAGAGCTGGGTTCATCTAATTCCATACTATTTTTTCTGTGAGTCTTTCTAAAATATTTCTGCTGGTCCTTGGGGGAAAGCCTATGCAACAGGATTATCTGGTATGCTTTTAAATACCATCCATGATCTGCTTCAAACTAAATGCATCAGAAGTCTTGGGGGTGGAGCTTGTTCTTCCCTATTTTTGTTGTCATTGTTATCCAATTATAGCAATGTGGGGTTAGGATTAAGAACCACTACCTTAAGGAATGTTTATGTGCTCTTTAGAATTCGCTTTTCATCATCCTGAGTTTATATTCTCTGCCAAAGTTGTTTCCCTCATATTCTGAGGCTAAGGAGAAAGAGTCCAGAAAGTCTGCGTTCCCTAATTCTCTTGGGGCTGTAGTCCTCTTACCTTGTTTCTTGGCAGGCTTCCTGCTTTAGGCCCAATTACATGGACAGCTCTCTTTTCTTTCCTCCATTCTTGACTTAACATGTGCAGGCGGACATGTTTGCCTGAGTATGTGTTTGCCCAGGTGAGAAGGGAAGCAGATAAAATGCCCCAGTAGAGTTCAGGAGCAATACTCCTCACTTAGAAGGAATAAAGTGTTTCATTTTCACTCCCTTACCACCCCCTTACCTCCTTGATTTTATGTTGAAACAAGTTTTTGGTACTAGCAGAAAACAGTAGTTTGCAGACAGTAATTTAAGCTTTTCCCCTGATTTCTTGCTGGGTTAGTAAATCCATGTAACACTTTTTAGACTGTAAATAACTTGAAAACTTGCCCAGAATGATAGGCATGTGCTGTTTCCAAAAAGATTAGGCTATTGGGGTGGAAGTGACTTTTAGTTCCATTTCTGTTAGAAGTTCACTGTATGACATCAGGAAGGTTATAGCAAGGCCAATGGGATACACTGGGGGATCCTTCATCTTTTCAGGATAGGTATGTGTTAAAACATTAAGGTCTTTTTCTTATTTATGAAATGTTTCAAAAATATAGAAGATGAAATAATATAACAGACACAAAATTTAAATGATGGTTATTTTTTCACATTCATTTAGAATTCCTTAAAAAAAGATGCACTGGTATCTACCTATCTATTGTCTCAACCTATCTTTTTTCTCTTTAGCTCACTTTCCTCAAACTTTGTGTATATTACATCCTAAATATGTAAGGAACTCATTCAATGCAATGCAAGAAAACCAAATAATTCAGTTAAATGGGCAAAGAACCTGAATAGACATATTTCCAGAAAAGACTCAAAAATGAATATGTGAAAAGAAGTTCAACATTACTAATCATCAGGGAAATGCAAATCAGAAAGTTTGACCATCACCTCACAGCTGTTAAGATGGCTATTATTAAAAGGATGAGAGGTAGAAAGTGTTGATGAGGCTGTGGAGAAAAAGGAATCCTTGCACACTGTTGGTGGGGAAGCAAACTGGTTCACAGGCATTATGGAATATAGTATAGAGTTTCCTCAAAAAATTAATTATAAAACTAGTGTATGTTTCAGCAGTCATAGTTCTGAGTATGTATTATATATTTTGAAGGGACACCTGCACTCCCATGCAGATTTTTTACAAAAGCCAAAATATGGAAATGATGTGTCTATCAATAGATGAATGGAAAAAAGAAAATATGGTAACAATCGGTACAATAGTTAGCCTTAGAAAGAAAGAAGTCCTATTTGAGATGATACGGATGAACCTGGATGGCACTATGTTAAGTGAAATAAGACAAAGAAAGGAATTACTCTGTGATCCCACTTATATAGGAAATCTAGAACAGTTGAATGCAGGGTAACAGAGTGAAATGGTAGATACCATGAGTAGGGTGTTGGGGAAAAGGAAATGCGATGTTGGTCAAAAGGTGCACTTTCAGTTATAAGATGAATGGATTCTGGGGATCTAATGTATGGCATGTGGACTATAGTTAATATATATTGCACTGTACACCTGAGACTTGCTGAAAGATGTTTTCCCCATCCAACACTATATGGTAATTATATGAGGCGATGATGGATGTTTTAATTAACTTGATTGTGGTGATTGTTTCACAATATGAATATTGAAACATCATGTATACCTTGAATATCTACAATTTTATTTGTCAGTTACATCATAATAAAGCTGAAAAGAAAATTTAATTTGTCATATGCTTTTTGTGTTTATAAATTTTGTTTATATGTAATTTATTATTATTATTTATTATTTTGCAGATTACATAAGATTACATGATTAGCTTTTTATTTTTAAGTTATTATCATTATCATTATTATTATTAATTTTTGGTATTGGGGGGTCAACCTTGTGACCCCGTGCTTGCCAGGTAGGCAATTGTGATGAATAGTATTTAAAAATTGTTTATGATAAAATCTACTTTCAAGGGTTTTTGTACATTATTTGACTTATTTTTTTAATCATTTACAGAAGTTGTTTTTGTGTACCTGTTTGTGTGTGAGATTGGCTTATGGTTTTGGGTTCTCACACTGCCCTGTTCGCTTTTAATACTAAGCATATGTTGCTCTCATGAAATGAGTGAGGAGCATTTCCTCTTTTTCTGTGCTTCGAAACAATTTGAATCAAATTGAAAATAGCTGTTCCTACATTGTTTGGTAGACTTTACCCATGGAATCATTTGAGGTTAGTTTTTCAGTAGGTATGTTTGTACATGTATGTGCCTGGGTGATGTGACTGCATTTGAAAGTACTGATTCAGTTTTTTTGTTAAGGATAGGTCTATCAAACTTTACATGTCTTCTTGAAACAGTTTTGAATAATTACATTTTTCTAGAATGTTGTACTTTAAATGTTCAAATATTTCTAATATTATTTGTAGTATTTTCTTATGACCTCTGAAAATCTCCACTGCATTTTTAATTAGGTTCTTTTTGACACTTTTTCATTGGTGATTTATGTAGGGTTATATTCATTGGTGATTTATGTGCCTGTGTATAATTTTTAAATCTATCAAGGTTTCCTTAATCAGTTTTCCCAGATGTTAGTCAATTTTAGTCATTTTTCAAATAATCACTTCTGGCTTTATAGAATTTCATATTGTTTCTTTTTATATTAGTTTCTGCACTGCTCTTTATAATTTCCTTTATTATCCAACTTTTGCTTTTTTAATTTACACTAAATTTAGCTTTTAACTGCTACATAAAAATAGAATATGTTGATGGGACCACATGATACTTTGATACTTTTGTACATTGTGTAATGTTTAAATCAAGTTAATCCTATCTCTTTAAAATATATAATTTCTTATGATGAAAACATTAGATTCTTTTCTAGCTTTTTGATGTACAGTTTTTGATGGGACAAGGTTTATTTTGTTCTTCTTTTCCTAACTTTTAATATCATATTCTTAGCTCATGAATTCTTTGGTAAGTTGTGTATTTCCTATAATTTTTTTCTGAGTGCTGCTTAAGCTGCATTGCCCACATTTTGATGTAAAGTATTTTTATTTTCTTTCAGTGCAAGATGTTTTATAGTGTTTGGTAAAATTACTTTTTAAACTCATATATTATTTCCAAATTCTTTGGAGTTTGAAGCATTTTTTAAAATAGATTTTTACTTTAATTATGATCAGAAAGCATAATCATGAAATACTTGTTGTCTGGCATCTATAAAGACAGTGAATCCTAATCTTATGTGTTCCCTCATTCTTAGGTGCAGGAATTCATTCATACATGTCTACAAAATGAAGCATGCTAATCAAGTTTTTAAAACTTCTACATGCTGCCTGTTGTGCTTTTTAAAAGGTTTCTATTTATTTACTGTATTAGACATTTAATTATTTTAAGTAATATCTAGTGTTTTTCATTAAATTATCTCAGATATAGTTCTCTTCAAGTTTTTTAGTTCTTTGTACTGTGTTCTATCCTTTATATGTGGTGAATTTTGAAAAATCTTAATTACGAACTTAGGTGGATATTTTTGAGAGTTCTCATGTGAGAGCTCTTAATTTCAAACTGTCTACCTTACATGGGTCCAACATCTTGTCTCTTACAGTTTTAGAAATCAAGTGGTGAAACTGGAATTAACTATGTCCTGATAAAGTCTCCTTTGACTTCTGCCTATGGAGAGACCTTATTAGGATAATTTTTTGCTTATTTAAAACAAAAAGCTCTCCCTCATCAAAAGAGGAAGCAAGCAGATTTCTCAAATGGGAAGCCTTCAGGAGAAGATTATCCTATGTTATTCAGTCCCCTCTCCAAACACAGATGAACCTGGATGGCACTATGTTAAGTGAAATAAAACAAAGAAAGGAATCTTATTGGGAAACATAAAGAGGTCATAGCAGGCCTTACTTAAAGAAAAAAAAAAGGGTTCACTGGATTAAAACTTATTCCCATAAAACAAAGATCATGCCAAAAAATGCAGGTTCTATGTGTATATTCCACTGTGATTCTCTCATAATAGTTAGGAGTAATGATATAACTATAAGAACTACAACTTCAGTGCTTCCTAAGTACCAAGCATTGCATATTTCTAGGAATACTGAGCTAAAAGAAGATAGTCTTTGCCCTCAAGTCAGTCACAGACTGGTAAAAATGAATAAACAATCACTAGAAAATTAAGAGATACACCAATGTAATATAAAATATTGATGAATTAATCTTCACTGAAATTAAAAACTTTTGTTTTTCAACATATACTGTTAAGGGAATGAAAGACAAATCTCAGATTTAGAGAAAATGTTTATGAACTATTTATCTCATAAATGTTTTATGTCAAAAATATAGGAAGAATACTCAGAAGTTAAAAGTAGTAAAACAAGTACCCAACCTAAAAATAGGCAAAAGATCTGAAAAGGCATTTTACAAAAGATCTATAAATGACAAATAAATATTAAATGGTGCTCAGTATTAGTCATCAGGAAAATAAAATTTAAAACCACAATGAAATTCTACCATTAGTATATCAGAATGGTTAAAATTCAAAGGATTACCCACATCAAGTGTTAAGTAGGATGTGAAGAAACCAGAACTCTGATGTACTGTAGGTGAGAATATAAAAATGGCAAGCACTTGAGAAAACAAGACAACAGTTTCTTAAAAAAGTTAAATACACCCCAACTGTATATCTAGTCATTTCACTTCTAGGTAGGTGCCAAGAGGAAAGCAAATATACAATATATTCATAAAGATACTAGTACACAAACATTTATAGATGCTTTCTTTATAATAGCCTCAAACTCAAATGACTTAAATGTCTATCCATATTTGAAATGGATAGATCAAATGGGGTATACCCACACAACAGAATACTACTCAGCAATAAAAATGATGGAATCATTGATACAAACCCAGAATGGATGAATCTCAAAATAATTATGCTGAGTATGAAGGAAAACAGTCAACATAGTACATGCTAAATGATTTCCTGAAAGTCTAGAAGATGAAAACTAATCTAGAGTGGCAGAAACTAGATCACTGTGTGCCTGGGAAGTCCAAGGAGAGGGTTATATGAGTTGTATAAAAACTTGTAAGGATGATAAATGTTATGTCTAGATGTCCCCTGAAGTCTTGCAGAGGTGGGGCTTTTGGAAGATGACTGGATTATGTGATGGAATAGCTGGCTTCCTGTTAAGAGGCATGGCCTGACTAAAAGAGGCAGGTTGGTAGGGTGTGATCTGG
Organism: Hydrochoerus hydrochaeris; assembly: GCA_004027455.1. NCBI lineage: Eukaryota > Metazoa > Chordata > Mammalia > Rodentia > Hydrochaeridae > Hydrochoerus > Hydrochoerus hydrochaeris. Next base: position 69,876 of record PVLA01008695.1, read on the forward strand.
AAGGGTATATCCCCTTCCTTGGCTCATCCTTTCTCCCTCTCTGCTTCCTGGCTGCCATGATGTGAGCTGCTTTTCCTTCATCACACTCCTCTGCCAAGCTGCTTCTTATTGGGAGCCAGCCAACCATGGATTGAAATATAAGCCCAAATAAACCTCTCCTCCTTTAGGTTGGAAGTGTTGGATATTTTGTCTCAACAATGAGAAAATAACTAAGACAATGGATATGTCTACTATGCCAATTGTGGTGTTGCTTTCATGGTATATAACCATTAAAAATTACCAAATTGTTCATTTTAAATGCAGGTAGTTTAGTGTAGGTCAATTATTCTTCGTTAAGGCTACAGAAAAAATAAGGTGGAAGATTAGGTGCATCAGAAGAAATAAGTTTGGGGTGCCATCAATAGACAGTACACGAGTGGTTCCCTTAACTGAAACTACCTAGAGTTTTGGGCCAAGGGAATGGCTCACCTGAGATTTGAAAATTGAGTAGGTATTAGTCAAGGAAAGGGGGGTGAGCAAGGGGAAGGGGGAGTGGAGAACTTTTCATGTTAAAACAAATGCAAATTCCAAAGTGTGTCAGAGCATCCATTGTGTGTTCAAAGATCTGCAAGTGGCTTGACAAGATTAAAATAATTGTTCATGAATAATAGATGTAGGCAATGACTCTTAATTCCTTTCCTCCTCAGAGTTTATGAAATTCCCATTATGTGTTACTTACTTGTATCATCAGCTTATTCCAGCATCCCCTTACCTGAAAACAAAATGAGAGAATTCCAATTTATGTGGAAATTCCAATTACACTCTCCCAAAGTATTCCCTAGTTATCTGAGGGAGGCCCCAAATGGGGATCCCTATGTATGTTCATGAAACAGTCTTCGATGTTCTTATCTTTCCCCACTCATACTTTCTGACATCTCCTGCTCAGGAAGCTGCACTAATTTCCTGTTCCAAGTGCCCATTGCAAGAACTTGAGAGTTTATGCCAAGATTCATGAAGCATCAGGTGTGCCCAGAGCCACCAGTTTCAGGTGCCAGAGCAAGGAAACAATCTCATCATTGATCTACATTGTTTTGGGTTAAGTGAGAATTCTCTTTTCATTATAGGTCCAAATTAGCATTGCTCACAAAAGATTTTTCAAGACATTTGGAGAGTGGAATCATCTTTTCCTACTCTGGTGGTCAGTGTGGGTGTTATGGCACCTTGCCCATGGATCTCCTCATTCTTCAAATCCTTGGTTAGGTCCACATGCAACTAACTCCATGGTGAAAAGACTTCTGGCAAATCAACCAAGGCAGATTCGGGTGCTGTTTTTCTTTGCTCTCATCCACATCAAGCTATGTTTCCTGACTTCTGGTCCAGCTGACCTATAGCAACTTTAGGTTTACCACTAGACCCAGAAGTATAATGCTGCAAAGAATTCTCTATCACCTCCCACAAATGCATAAAATCTAGGCCCTATGGTAAATACCCTATTCTATATCATTCATAGCAGTTCTGCTTCTCTAAACCCTAAGATGGGACTCCCACCCAACCTTGTGCCACTTGGGCCTATGAGTATCTCTGTTTCGTTAAAAGGCAAATGTCCAAAGTCTGACCACTACCCTTACAACCACAGGCTCCAACCTCCTGGCTGATTGGGGTTAGAGGTGCCAATGCAAACTGCAGTTTACTTGCTTTCCCCATCCCCACCCTAACCAAAAGCCTTCTTCCTTCTTCACTTAATAAAAACAAAACTCCCTGCAGTTCTTGGGTGTGAACAGATGTCTATGTGGGCGTAAGTGCCAGTGGAGTGCAGCTTTGCCTCAGGGCCCTGCTTAGAATGGCCCTGTTCCCAGCAGAGGCGACTAACTCCTCCCAGAGTCTTTGATTCTCTCCTTCAAAGAGTTCTGGCAACTTGACCCTTTCTCATATGGCTTCATTTTCACTCATTTCCTGACCATGGTGCTTTGCCAGAATCTTGGGTAGGATTACAAGGCCTCTGTGAGGGTCTAGCTGGCTAGAGGAGCAACCGAAAAAAGCTGTTTCATGACTTTTATATACATGTACCATAAAGACAATACCACCCAGACTGTCTTAAACATGAGTCTGCAAGGCCCATAAGAAGGGAGAAAACTCTAAGCTAGAACAGGAAGGACCAATACATAGAGGACCCAAGTTTAAATCCTGTGGGAATCTCTCAGATTCTAGGCGGATTCTTTCTGTTCTTCCTCTGTAAAGTAGATTGTGGAGTTGTAAATTTTCTTTTGGTCGGACCTTCTGAAGGTGTGAGAAAGTTCTGTAGGGTCTGAAGGACAGCATTCTCAGGGTACTCCTAGGTTCTAAACCTCACCGGGACCTTCTCTGTTGAGTTATGAGTTATAGTTAGCCCTATGGATGGGCAGGATCTCTATCTGAAGATTTAGCTGACCTTGGGTGGGTAAAAGTTGTGTATGCTAAACACACACATTCTTGTCATTATTACCTAAACAATAAAGTATAATGACTATGTCCATAGTGTTTACATTAGGTGCTATAAGTAGTTTAGAGATGATTTACAGTACACAGGAGACTGTAGGTAGGTTCTATACAAATATAAGGGGGAATTTAAACATCTTTGGGGGTTCTGAAACTGATCTCCTACAGATACAGAGGGATAACAGTGTATGACAGAAACCAAAACTACTTCCATTTCTATCATTTCGTCCCAAGATTTAAAATCAGTAGGCTGAAGTGTGATGTGAAATCTGTACTTCAAAAGGAAAACCAAAGTCTGCAGTTGATTTTGATGATCAGCCAAGTTTGGAAACAACTCATCATCAGTAGACACAGGGAAGGAACTAACACAGTTTAAGGATTCTGTCTTGAAGTTGAAGGAAGTTTAAGGGAGGACAAGAAAAGCTGACAGAAAAGCTGGCATAATTCCCCAGATGATCCCAGTACAAAAATGTATTTTGATTAGAATTATCTAACAAATTAAAAATAAAATAATCAGATGTTTGCAAAAGAAGCATATTAGTGAAGCTCTAATGTTTTGCTTATAAAGGAGATTAAACAGGGAGGTCAGAAAGGCATTTTTCTGAGCAGCCACATTCTAGTGTAGCTACCATCCATTCTAGATGTATGGACAGTTTATTTTATATGCACTTATTATTCACTAGTCCCTATAGCTCACAAACCATGAATTTTCATTTTTGACATGGAAAAAATGTGCCTGTTATTTATAATATGCCATGTCTTGGCTGACCACCAGAGAATGTATTTTGAGACAATTTTCCATTTTGCGTAGGGTTTAAAATGGTGAATACATCTTCCAGTGCATATGTATTTTTAGGTCACCATCAGTTAGTTGCTTTGTAACTAAGATGTAACTACCACTTCAAGATGTTTTGCGGGTCCACAGATTTATTATTCTGCTCCATTGTTACGGTAGCACAAAACCAGTTAGCCCTGCATTTCCTAATTTAAGTGTGGGAAATTTTAACTGCCTTTAGAGACCTAAATGGAATGTATGCAACCCTGTTTAGGGTCATTGTTCCAGGGTCTGCAGTTGCCAGATGGAGAATTTTTCTATGCCATATTTCCTGGGAGGGAAACGAGCCTATTTTGTTTCCATCAAATTCATTATCTACTGTTTATTGTCCTTCTGTGGGTGTCACTCTTAGAGGAAAGGAGTTTAGGAGCCAGCATTACATTTTTCCTAAATGTCAGCAGAGCACTGCCATCTCATGGCTGGGCAAACTTCAGAGGCTACATGTGAGCAAACTTTGGAAAAGAAACTAGTCACTGAGAACTATGCTTGGCAGCAAAAAATGTACCATGAACTCATAACAACTGAGTAATCCTCCTTTTTCTGTCTTCTGAGTGAAGAACATAACTGCTGTTATTATTAAGATCTGTTTAAGGTGAAAGAAATTCATTCTTATGATATTACTTTGGACCACTGCTTTGGCAATATTTTAACATGAGTTCTGAGAAGTTTAAAGAGAAGACTAAAAATACCATCCAAAGACAGAAAGAGAGGCTGACAATGGGAACAGACATCTTACCTGTCGGGATGAGGTTTTCTAAGGAGGTCCTTGCACTAACAGCATCAGCATCATTTGAGAATTTGTTAAACTGCACTGTTTTGGCCCTGAGCCAGACCTGCCCAATCTGAAACTCTGGAGTTAGAGCCCAGAAATTTGTGTTTTCAATGATGATTCAGATGCGCACTCAAGTTAGAGAACTACTGGGGAAGAGAAGTGGCCCTGGGCAAATGTGAAGTGGATGGTATCCAGTGTCCACATAGGTCTCCTTAACAGTCACTCTTCCATAACATGTCAGTTCGCTCTACTTGTGTTACTTAATCAGCAACAGATTTTTATCAGGGGACTACTACAGGCAAGTCACTGTTTCAGTTGTGGATACAAGATTTGCTCTGAGCAAAGGCCTAAGAATTTGTGTTTCTAACAATTTCCCAGGGAGTGCTTCTATTGCATCCTGTGGACCATGTTTTGGGAGCCATGTTTTAGAGTCAAGAGAAGAGGGTCCACAGCCCACTGTGGTTTCAGTTGGAGAATGTAGTGCAGGCTTTTCTGATTCCTACTATGAGACACATTTATTTGAATTGAACTCTAGTCCATTATAAAGATATTAAAATAACATGCTGTGATTTCACCACCCAAAGCTTAGGCAGTTCAAAAGCCAAAGTAGATCTGCGATTAACAGACAGTGGAGAAAATTGTCAAAAGTTTCAGAAAGTTTGGCTGTACATTAAAAGATTTGTTTTAGGCTGCATGTCACCTCAACTTAATCGATATAGCCCATATACTAGCACATCTACCTCTTGTTTAATTTGCTATTTATAAATTTGATTGATCCAACGAGTCAAAGCATTCTAATGCAAAGAATAAATAATCCCAATAGCAAATCAAACTGCATTGGTGGACACAGTTATACAGTAAAAGCTTTCAGACCTGGGAATGGAGCTCTAATCACAGATTAGAATATAAATATTTACTTGTACATCATCTGCAGTCTCTACTATCTGCTGCATATAAATGGTTCCCTGATCAATCCAGCCAGTATAGCATGGGAAGTTAAGAGCTGGGATTTGCTTTATAAAATCTTAAGTGTTATAGAGTATAGTGTGTAGTAACAAATGCACTGATCCCCAAATCCTTTCTAGCTTATGGGAAGTTATTCTTTTCTCTCTGGGCCCCGTGTTCTTTATTTGTAAATTTAGAACTTTGCAGTCTGCTTCATGGGATGGTTTTAAGGATCAAATGAGAAAAGAGGAGGTAATATCCACAATAGGTGCTCCATATCCAGTAGCTATTCTAAGCATCCAATTTCAGAGAAGAGGGCCAGGACAAGGCCACCAGATGAATATGTAGGGCTAAGTATTTAGCCCTGTGGTAGTACACATGATTAGCATGTACAAGACCCTGAGTTCCATTCTCAGCACCAGAAAAACAAAACAAAGCTAAACATCCATACCTACAGCCATTGTACTCTGAGCTTGTTGCTCCTAATCTCTTTCTGTGACAGATGCATGTACATAAACCCCAAGTAGAGGGACTAGCTGGCTATAAAAGCTTTATCAGTCCTCAGGAGAGAGAAATACTAACCCAAAGCAGCTGGGACTAGTGATCCCACTAGGAAGTTAAACATAAGCTTTTATTACAGAATTAACAAGATTGGCCCCTGAAGATTCGACTGACATGAGGACTGACACGAGATGTTCTTGAACTTCAAAGGGATGCTATCTGTATGTGGTGGGTACTGTGCTAGCCACAGTCACTGTTTTTCAGATGCACACCTTGGAAAAGCAGCTGAACTCAAGTTCAGTGGCAGAATGAATGGGAGGAGGAGAGTTTGGGTTGTAGGAGGCAAGGCCTTGGTGGGAGTGTTGAGCAGGTGGGGGTACTGAGAAGGGAAGATCCAGGCTCTGCTATATATGGCAGAGCAAGCAAGTACCTAAGAAATGGGAAGAGGGTGGGTCTTGGAGCCTTCATTTGTAGTTTTTCTGAAGATGTGCCTCTTCAGGTGAAATTTCTTTCATGGGCCATGGACTAATGCTCCTCTCTTGTGTCATTAAGGAGTTTATCTTTTAATAAAGGAGAATCTGGGAGAAGAAGAAAAAAGTAGTCTCCCAATAGCAATGTGATGCATCTGTAGAAGAGTTTAGGGTATAGGGGGTCAGATTTGGTCTTGAATTGGAATCTTGATCTGTGACTTCAAGCTGGGTGACACTAAACTAGTTGTGTAATGAATCTGTCATTTGGGGCCTGCTGTCAACTGGAATACTTGACATACCTGTCTTGTAGGGCTGGTGTGAGGATTAAAAGGAATAATGCAAGGGGAGCACATAGCATCCCAGGTTAATGGAAATTGCTTCAATATTAATGACTGATGTGATAAAGAGCTTCACTCTATAGATGCCTTTTAAGGTTTTTTTTTTTTTTTTGTCTGTGTGACCTTCACCCTGTTACCTGTCCTTTCTGAGAGTCATGGCCTTAGTACTTTAGGAATAGAAGTAGCCAGAGCAGACTACAGGTGGGGACTTGGGCCAACTGTGTGCAAAGTCATTCATTAGGCAACTGAGTGGGAGGCCAGAGAGAAAGGTTGAAGCTCATTACAAGGCCATTTGGAAAGAAATGCATCTTCCGTTTTGACTGAGAGGAAATGGGGTGTGTGTGTGTGTGTACTGTTGCACACCAAACACAAGGTTGGCTGATGAAATTTTGTGGTCATATTTCTCAAATGGAAATAGGGCATTCTTGTCTTTTGACTTCCATCAGCCAAGGTCCAGATTTTTCAATCCAGGCTACATCTGCACCTGTCACTTATGTCCTCACTTGACTTGGGGTTAAGCTGCTGAATCAGCCACAGCAACAGCAATGGGGGCCTGAGAGGTGGCCTGGCATCATATGAGCTCCTTCCCAGACTCTACCTGTTCTCATTTAATAGTCACTGGACAATTACCAAACCCTGAGCATATAGCTAAGTCCAGGGGGATTCAGTGGTAAATAAAACAGTTAAAAGTCTTACTTGGAAGACTTTTTAATCTTGTAGGGAATAAAGGGAATAGAAAAATGGTAACTTATATGCACTTATAATTAAGATCTTTGCCATGGAGCAGTTCAGAATGCTGGTAGACTGTATGATAGAATAAAGCCTAACTTAGACTGGAGACTCAACAGTAAAAAGAAATGAAGTGGGAATAGACAAGAGAGGAAATAATGTTGGACTGAATGAAGCAGCTTTTCTAATGCTGCCCCCTTTCACATATAAACCTCTTTCATAAATAGGCATTGACCATGTTGCCTGCTTTCTGACATTATTGTCCTCTGAGTGTACAAGCTGTTGCATCCCCACCTGCTCACAGACATCCCCCCTTCAGTTACTCTCAACTCTGCATGTTTTACCTCTAGGCTCAGTTCTGGTTTCCCTCTTCTATTAATTCTTTCTAATTCCTCTGCTCGTCATGTTCTCCTCTCCTCTAGACTTTTTCCTAGGGTCTCTTGATTGCTTTGTTGACACTGACTCCTTTTGCACACATGGCATGCTGTTTTCTTAATCTTGTATGAAATGTGTATGTTGGCATGTGTATAGCATATGGATAGTATGAGAATATATCTGTATGTTTCCCCAAAAAGCATATAGATGAGCCACATGATAGAGCTAAACAAGACATTAGAGATCTTATATTCCAACCCACTTAATCTGAAGGAGTCAGAACTGAAATCTAGAGAAAATGAAGGACCCCACCAGTCACTGTATGATAATTTAGGCCTTTATATCATGTCTTATTTTATGTTTGTATTTTTCTATTGCATTTACCAGCATGATTGTTCCAGAGTCAGAATGCAGTGGATGTTCCTGATTTCCTTTAGTTGGAGCAAACAGGCACTATCCCAGTATTCTTCCATTATTCACTTCAAACAGTGGCTATAGAATTAGTATTATTTAGCCCTTTTGTGTACCTTGATTACCTTTTCTGTCAAATGTGTGTAGTAATCCAAATTAACAGACATCTAGTTGATACTGTATTTCAAGAGTTAAAGTTATTGTATTGCAGGGATACATTCATGTCCATGTTTACAGCAGCACAATTTATAATAGCTAAATCTTAGAAATGGCTTAAATATCCATTAATAGATGACTGGATAAGGAAAATGTGGTATTTATTCACAGTGGAGTACTGCTCTGTCTCAGATAAAGCTGAGACATTCATAGGTAAATGGATGCACATTGAGACCATACTAGCAAGTGAAATAAGTCAGTCATACAAGCTTAAATATTGCATAGTTTTTCTTACATGAGAAACTCAATATATATATCAATATAGAAGACAGAAACAGGAAGTAGGGAGATCTTTTTCAAATGGATGGGGGAAAAAGAAATGAAGGGGGAAAGGAAAAAGGGATAGGAAAAAAGAAAATGAAAACAGAGCTTTTGCAAATGGGAAAGGGACCAAGAGCTAGAAGGAGGGAGAGAGGGAGGGGAGGAGTAAAAGACCCCCCCAAAATAATTATGATGTTTTATGAACATGTATTAACTCCCCATAGTAAACGTAGTCATTATGCACTGCAAACATGTACTATTTTTTTAAAATAAATACTGTATTTCAAGAACTTTACAAAGCTTTGGGGATACACAGCTGTTAAGATAGATTTCAGCTGTTGAGTTAGCTCTGGTGCCTGCCTTAGGGGAACACTCAGTGACAGAATTTGGTAGAGGAGAAAATACACTGCAGCAAAAATATCCATGATAAAAGGACATGCAAAATATGGGAACAAAGAAGAGAGTAACTACTTTTGCTTGGAGTCCTAAAGAATACCTTCAATACCTTCTCTACTTACCTTATCTGTGTAGTAAGAGGTTCAAATGAGATAATGCAGTGGAAGTGTTAATGAAAAATGTAAAGGACTGAGGAGGAAACAGACTATCCAAATGGATAGTGTGATATGAGAGATTTAGGAGAAAAGTCAAAGAAGAAAATATTTGTTGGGGCAAGAAAAGGAAAAAGCCATTTAGTTTGATGAAACAAAAAATTCCACACAAAGGAAATTTAGGTTCATGACCAAAGATCAGCTTGTAAATTGAGATTTCTGTTACATAAATGACTAAAACTAGCCATCCCATGAACACAGTTGAAAGTTTTCAATGACATAGAGTTGTGAGTTTTCATTTTGTCTCCCATTGGAAGAAGATGAACAGGGAGACATGAACTACAGGAGCAGATGCGATGGTGGGGGTTTGGGCTTTTGGATGGGAAACTTCCACCTGTCTTGTCAGTGTTATGATCCCTGATAGGCTGGTGAGAGTCGCTTCTTTCTCCTTTTTCTCCTCTGCATCATGTAATCATGCAGATCTGAATAGTGCATTGTTTTGAAACAAGCAGTTTGCAAACATGAACAGCTGTCATAATGAAAGCACAATATTCAGAGAATTATTTCTCGGTTAGGATTCACAATAGCATGGGTGAAAGGAGCTGTCCAAAACAAAATAATTATGCATAGTGAAAGACATCACCATAGGAAGTATTATTTTTATAAAAGCAAAAACAAAAACCTATTTGTGTACTGTGCTTGATCTTTGGTTCTGCTCAAATCGGAAGCCATATCTAACTAGCACTAAGAGGCAAAAGTGACCACAGGCTACCCTCTGGTGGTGAGGCAGAACCACTGCAGTTCACGGTCGGAACCCTTGCCCCTGGGAGCAGCTGATGAATCTCAGAAATACCTTCAAAAACTGTTTTCAGTATTCCACTCAGACAGGAAGAGACAGCTTCTGTGGAGAGGACAGTCAGAGGACCTTCTTGCTGGGCAGTGTGGCAATAGAATAAGCAAGTACTTGTAGTCTTCCATAAATGGTTCAACATTGAAGAGAAAGTGATGCATGAGAACAGTCCTGCTGTAAATCATGGTGGGAAAAAGCTAACAAAAGCAGAGCTAGGGCCCTCTGCCTGGTACAACTTGCTTTTCTTCCTTTTGGTTCCTCCACTTCACTGACATTAACCAGCAAGGGGCACCCTTTCTTTGAAGTTGAATCTGTGTTATCCTGCTGTGGAAACAACAGTAATTGTTGCACCCCAAACCATTAGTGGGATCTCCTTTTTGTAGCTTTGTGAGCTTTAGGAAATACAGATGGAAGAGGGATAATAGAAAGGAGATAATTTAAATGACCTGTTGTCCTCTCACCCCAGGAGGGACACCTTCACTACTAATCAATACACAGATGTTGCCTACGCTGTAGGAGTAAATCCTTTGTGTGACAAAAGGCTGTGATCTCTGGGACCCCGACTGGAGCTATTCTCAGTTCAATTTCTTTGTAGTGCTGCATGATTCCATAACTGTAATAAAAATGAGAGGAGTCCTTATAATCAACAGTATCTTGAAACTGCCTGGTTTTGTCTTTGGTGAAAGCTGATTTGTGACAACCAAGGCCAGCTGGAGATGACCCACTGGAAATTCAGCAAGACTGATTTTCACAAAGGTGCCCAGACATCCTTGATAATCATAAGATCTTATTAGGTTAATAATTTGCATGTGTCATGATACAATAAAAAAGCCAAATCAGAAGGCAAGGCATAGTGTCTGGCAGCCTCCACTCTGCAAATAACTGGAGCAGACTACAGATTTGTGATTACTGCAGCACAAGTTTGAGACAGTGAGGACAGGAGAGATTGCATCTTGAAACTGTGGTAGGAGGTGTGCCTTGAATGCTTGGGCTTTCATCACTAGATTCTTTTTCACCAGGTGAATCCTTTAACATTATTCTTTGACCATGGCAAAGAATGCATAGTGGCCAGTAGTACATTGTCCTCATGCAGATTTTGATATAACCACCGTCAGATCCCTGGAGTATGCCTAGATGAGGTGGGGAGGAGGATGTGGGATTGGGGGCAGGAGGATGGGTAGAGATGTTCTTGAATAGTCGAGTCTCTTTGCAGTAGAAAGAGACTTGGGCTTTAGAGGATCCAGAATCTGGCTCCACCTCACTTTGAACAGAATGCAGGGTGTTTCTCAACACAGCCTATGAGGATCTATTACCAGACCCATTTTCCTCAGGGCCAGTGATTCATTGGGACAGTGATTTCGTGGACAGATGGTGACCTCATGCTGGGAGACTATCCAGAGGGAATCAATCAAACTAGCATTTCTCACATTTTTTTTTACAGCTAACCTAATCTAGATATGAACATTTAAGTAATTTGTACAGTATATACACTTTTAACTAAAACATGTAAACCCAATGTCAGTAGTTATCACATTATTGCAAAACAATTTTAAAAGTCCATTAAATTTTTAATTTTGTATATTTGAATATCTAGATAGTTCTCACTATCTGCAAATCACCATGTCAGGACAGTTTTTATACCCTAAAAGTTTCCTGAATCTACTGAAGAGAAAAATGAGAATATGACCTGTCAGGAGTATGCTGCTCCTTAAGAGGATTTTCCCATTGCTCCTTTGAGGCAGGTTTTACCCTATCCATATTCTTTCCCTGGAAAATCTCCAAGAACATCACATATGGAGAAAACTTGGTCAATGGCCATGGGTGGGTAGGGGGCTCAGGTGATGTTAGGAAGTTGCCAGGTGCTGCCATCACTTGTAGGTGTCTAGTTTTCTCTAGGAGTTAGATCATGAGGTAAAGTTTCTAAACAGCTCCAAATGACAATGAATTTTTTGAGTCTTCTGTAGAGACAGCTCCAAATGACAATGAATTTTTTGAGTCTTCTGTAGAGATGTACCCTTGGGTAGATTCTCATGTTGAATACTCTTTGAGTACTGCCATCTTGTCTATACCCAGAATGAATCATGGGATTGACTTGATGGGATATTGGGAAATTATGTGATGTGATCATCAGGAAGATATGCTCTGCTTGACCTCATAGAGCATTTGAATTTGTTCTTCTAGGTGTGCAAGAGGGCAGGGTATGGGGCTGAGTGTACAGGTAATCTCACCTGAGAAAGCATGGGTTTCTACCTTGAGGGATAGAGTGTAGACCTATGACATATACAGCTGGGAGTTCATAAAAATAGTCACTCATTTGAAATATTTCATTGGTTTAATTCAAACCAGTATTTCACTGGTTTATTCAATGCTTATTCAAATAAGCATTGAATACCTACTATGTATCAGACTATGAGAATAAAAGACTGAGCAATAGTTTATGTTCTCAGATATTTTGTTTTAAAAGTCTATCAGAGTAATAGTGCAAAAGAATTTGTGGTGTTTAATGTCTTGTCATTATCCTTCCCCAGCTCCTTGTTTGATGTATTTTTAATTTAATTCTTCTGTTGATTATCTCCATATAAACACCATATTATGCCATTCTCTCTCCTTCCTTTCTTCCTTCCTTCCTTCCTTCCTTCCTTCCTTCCTTCCCCTTTTATTCTTTTTTTTTCTTGTCTTTCTTTTTTTCAAGTTTTTAGGATTGAACCTCAAGGTAGACAAGTGTTCTACCACTGAGCTACATCCCAAGGCCTTTTAAATTTTTATTTTGAGACAAGGTCTTACTAAATCACTCAGTGCTGGCCTCGAGTTTATAATCCTGCCACAGTCTCCTGAGTAGCTGGGTTTTTAGGCATGTGCCACCATGCCTGGCTCTATTTCTTGATATAAAATATTAGGTATTATTTAAAATCTCTGCTATGAAAAAAATGAGCATTTAACTCATTTATACTATGCTCACCTACCCTCATCTCTCATCTCCCTCTGTTCCCTTAGTCTTTGATGATGATGATGATGATGATGATGATGATTATTGGTGCTGGGGACCAAACTCACTACCTTGTGCTTGCCAGGCAAGCACTTAAGCCACTGAGCTAAAGCCCTAGCCCGATGATTATTATTGTATTAGAATATTGATTAGGCTTCTCCACTCAAATCACTGGAAGATGCAAAGTTGAAGGCAATGGGTAACAGATTCCTTCACATTCTAAATGAATAGAGGTGCTATTTTCACTACATGGAGCTGCTAAAAGAACATCTTGGAATCCAGCCCCAAACCACCTCCAGGTATAGTGACAGCAGAGAAGAGTGAGAGAGAGATTGGGAATAAGTGTTTCTGAGGGTATGGGTTGTGTGCTTCCTCCCCACCTAAACCAAGGGAGAAATGTCTTTTAAAATGCTCTCAGAAAAGTGGTGGTCTCTGCTGGAGAGACAGTGGCAAATACTTTCTTCTTTGGGCACCAAATCTCTTAGAGATCCTCTCAGAGTGTTCCTTGGGGCAGTTCTCAGGTCCTGGAGGGCTTTGTTTATGTCTCCCATTTCACCTTGCCTTTTAAGCTAGGGCCTGAGGTAGTCTCCTTGCCTGAGGGTGTATGCATTGACCCAACTTTTTGTCAATAACACTGAACTCCAGCTTCCCCTGCTGTACATCACAGCCACTGGAAACTTTGACTTCATAAACTCAGGTAGGTTATTTCAGATCTTCGGGGATGGGGCACAGGCTTCTCCTGCACTGCACTCCAATCACTCAAACTTTTCTTCAGACAAAATGGTTTGCACTTTGCTTCTCTCACTTCCTCCCTCTCATCACACTATACTTTCTAGTTTCTCAACTGTTGATTCTTCTCTCAGTCCAAGAATTGCCAAGAGATTTTTACCTCTGGTCCCATTTGATCAGTAGGTAATAAGTGGTAGGTGCAATGATGCTATAAATGATTAGATTTCCTTTGGAAATGCTATGAGTGATCCTCCAGCATCCCCATTCCCCTAGGTGCATGAGTCTATGACATCCAGGATCATTTCCTTCCCTATGCCAGTGACTGATTTAGGGAAAGGTGAGCAGCCTAAATAAACACTAGCATGTGGGGTGAAGCCTACTGGGGGTTTCCAAGAAAGGTAATTTTTCTCCTGTGAGTAGAGAAAGATGATCTTTCTTGATCCTCTGAACCTTGTCCTTCTGGATACAATATATACTGTAGCCATCTTGCCATAATGGCTGAAGCCAACTTTGAGAACTGATGAAACACATAGAAAAAAAATAGGTCCTTGATGACTGCAATGAGCTACTGATCTAATTTACCCTAAAGTCTATTCCTCCTTTGACATTCCAGTCTTCTTGTTATGCAACATAATGCATTTCCATAAAGTTTAAGGCACTTTGAGTCAAGGTTTCAGTTAGGTGCTTCTAAGGTCAAACTCACTGATATAATTTCTGTAGTCATTTCTAGAATCAGCATGAAAGGGTGCTGTGAACCATGATGGTATGCCTGTCAAATGTGGGAGTGTCAACATTTGCTAGCCTGTGCTTATTAGCTTCCTACTAGCCTCTGGTATGGGTGTTCTCTCTCTCTCTCTCTCTCTCTCTCTCTCTCTCTCTCTCTCTCTGCTTTCATTGCTACTCAGAACAGTTCTTTAATGTATGGACAATGATTATTGCATATTGTGTGTCTAATTTTATGCTTTTGTTTTAGAACTGCCTAACCCATTCTGTATCTTACTTGTGTTCCTTTTGACTCCCCTTGGGTACAGAAGTTTTGCTTATTCCATTCTTAGAACCTTTTCTCCTTGCTGATGTTGGGATTTAAAAAGCCACCTGGAGTTGGGACAGGAGCACAGCCCCTGCAGCCTATTTAATGCATGAGCTGAATGGTGATGACAATATTGCGTATGACGCTGATCAGGTGGCTGCATGTGTGACCTCTTTGATGGCTCAGGCTGAGCTGGCTGATATGACAGTCCTGGCTACTGTCTCCTTTGTCCAGCCCTTACTGACCAGTGGGCAGTTCTCTAGAAGCTGTGTGCTTGGTCAAAGAGGATGCCCTTCCCTGACAGAAAGAGCAGTTCTTTTTTTTTTTTAAATTTTATTTAAAGAGGGGGAGAAGCAAAACAGAAAAAAGGGTAGAAACAATACAGAATTTCAAAAAAAAATAAACAGTAAGAAGTTACTATTTGATACATTACATATTGTCTTCTTGGATATAGTTGTTCAAGTTACAAAATTAAAGCATACAAAGTGGACATTCAAACAGTGAGGCTGCAAACAGTTCTGTTCATCGATCCAACAAAAACTTAGTAACATGGTTATCAATCTTACACACTTAAGTATACATATAGTTGTCTCTTTTAGAACACTTTCTTTTCCTCCTCTTGCTTTTTTAAAAAAAATTTTTTTTATTTAAAGAAGAAAATTTGAAACAGAAAGAGGGTAGAAACAATACAAAATCTCAAAAACAAAACAAAACAAAACAAAAACCAAAAATAGTAACCAGTAAAAAACCACTAGTTGATAATTACATACTTTCCTCTTAGATAAAGTTGTTCAAGTTACAAAAGTAAAGTCCACAAAGTGGACATCCAAACAGTGAGACTACAGTCAGTTTTGCTCATCCATCCAACTAAAACTTTAGCAACATG
>PVLA01008696.1:0-27965 GCA_004027455.1 Hydrochoerus hydrochaeris
TGTTTTCTGCGCGGGCTGGTGCCTTTCCTAAAGACTCACATCTGGCCTCTCCCCTACCTTTGCCTGATGTTCCAGGTTCCAGCCCATCCTTGTGACCTGGAATCTGGATTCTAAGCTTGGTTCTCTGACTTAGCAGCTGTGTGACTTTGGGCAAATTGCTTAATATATCTTAGCTTCCCTCTCCTTGCCTAAAAACTGCAGGTGGGGGTCCCCTCTGATAGGGTTGTCAGGAAGGTCAGAGTTGTCATATGTGAAGGCCATGGGGTGCATTAGGTAGGTGTTACGGGCGGCCCCAGTCTCTTATCCCTGACATGCAACATTCCTCCTCCCCTGTGTGCCTTTGCTACTCTACATCTTCCGCCAGGATTGTCCTGAGACAGGAAGCCACATTCCTGTGGTCACACAGGAGACCTGAAATTTTAACCTGCACATGTCTGATTCTTACAATCAGCAGTCACCACAAATCTCTTTCACTCAGAACTGCTATCTCCGTGTATGTTGCCAAGTTGCTAACACGTGCTAAAAACTGTATTAACCACTTCAAATCACTGCTTAATTCCCAAAACATCTCCCTAAAGCAGGCTGTCTCCTTCCCATCAGAGAAATTAAAGAATTGCTCCACCATTACACTATAAAAGTGCCTGTGTAGCAAGCATCGGCCCTTTTATAGGCTCCAGGGTTGCTACAAGTATGAAATTATAAGTCAGATACTTTGCAAAGTACATATGACCAATGAGTACATGGAAAAAGGTCAGCATTTTTAGCCACTAGAGAAATACTAACCAAATCAACACTGAAATTTCACCTTATTCCAAAAAGAATGGCTATTTGTCACAAACTCAAAAATCAGTAAGTGCTGGAAAGCCGGTAGGGAAAAATGAACGCTTTTCATCATTGGTGGAAATGGATGCTAGTATAACCACTATGGAAATCAGTAGGGAGGTTCCATTTGAGCCAGCTACACCTGTTTTGTGAGCCTCCCAAAGAATGGAAGACCTCGTATACGGGGAGACACGTATACCCATGTTTATAGCCTCACAACTCCTAGTAGTTAAATCGTGGAAAGGTTCATATGTCTGAAAACAAACGAGTAGCTAAAGAAATTGTATTTAAGGGATGGGTTATTGCTTAGTTATAAAATAGGTAAATCTGAGTCATCTGTAGGAAAATGGATGCACTTTGAGACTATAATGCTAAGTGAATTGAACTAGATACAGTAGGGTAAATATTATTGTATGGTTCCTCTTAAGTAATTTAAAGAGTAAAGTAAAAGGCAAATGATAGGAACCAGGAAGGTAGTCTGTGTGGAGATGGGCAGAGGACCTGGGGGTACAGGGAGACAGGAAGAAAAAGAGGGGGAGGAGAAACGAAAAGGATCAAGATGCAGTATGTACATGCACCAATTCCCTGTGATGAATCCTTATTAAGGATTGCAAACATGCACTAATAAAAAGGAAAAATTGTACATTAAATTTTCTGCTGAGCAAGTGCTGCTTCAATGAAAAACAGATCAACTACGTGCAAGGTGGAGGAGCCGACCATCCCGCCTCACGTGTCTAAGAGCCCCGGCTGGTGTTGCCAGCGGAGATGATGGTGATGATGATGTCGCAGGTGGGCCTGGAAGCCCTCATGTGGCCCAGGCCTGGACCTTCAAAAATCTTTTCTCGGCTCAGCCCCTTGGATGCCCACAGATGCTCACTGCATGTGATCTTCTTGCTGACACAGTCAACTTCTGCGCTGAGCTTGGCGGGGTCTTGGAGACAGTCCCTCTCGGCGGCCTCCTCATAACACCTGCGGTGCTGGAAGCAGCAGCTGTGGTGAATGGGGAAAAGGAGTGTGGTGAGAGCAGGGTTAGGGAGGGGAGAAGTGGGCATCCAGGAACATCCCGTCTCTGGGTGGCCTTTGGCAGTGGTCTGTTTCAAATACTCTGTATGTGAACACGCACATACATGTACCTGTACACACACACATACGTGCGTGCCCCGTCACTGGTCATCTGCTGCCTCACAAGCTCAGGTCTGTATTGCTCCCACACAACGTGCAGCGTGGGGGTGTCTGTCATCAGCAAGATAGCCCTAGGTGTCAGCCTCAGGATTCGATGCAAATCCTGAGGATTCGACTCGGGAGAAGGTGAGGTTGAGGCTTTGGTTGGTTCTTCATTTGGACAGTAAACCTTTAGCTGTTCCTCTGACCCCCCCACCCCATTACTGTCCATATCCATTTGAGGAGCTGCAGAATGTCATAACCAGCAGCTGCCCCTCTCCATCTCTGTCCCTCGTCCTGGGCTCATGCAACTTTACTGTCCCATCCCTGTTTGCTGGAGGTGACAGACACAGCTCTATTGCTTGCTAGAAATGGCCAGTAAAAACAAAGCCAAGGCTATTTTGGGGTAAAACATAACACTTTAATGAAAGATTTGACCCCTGGGATGTCATGGTCAAAATTATGAATCTCGGCAACTATACGGTAAGTGGCAGGAAGAGGCAGATAGTGAGAACGACCTTTGCTGGGATAGGAGGCTTCCATATTGAAAGGTCACCTGTTTCCTCTTGCGTCCACACTGGGTGTTTGATATTTGCCATGTGTGACAGGCAAATGGAGAAAGAGGAAAGAATAAGCCTTATATTCTGAAGGAGAGGAAGTTGACTACATATGAAGACTCGGTCTGGACACCATCCTTTCCCAGTCAAGGACTCCACTGGCTAAGTGGAATGTGGGACGCTATTGGGTTCCAGCTGGACTCATGAGCTTCTAACAGTGGCCCCTGGTGCCCAGGAGGAGCAGGAGGAGGATGCAGTAGGCAGTGAGCACACAGTTGATGCCCCTGGCTGGGCGCCCCTGCCTCTGGACCATGAAGGGAAGAACTGGGTCTCTCTACTGCCCTTCCCCAGCCTGGGAGCTTTCAATGTGCCCCCAACAAGGTACCAGCTCCACTACTTCTGGGCTAGGAGCACTGCTTTGGCTCTGAAGCCAGAACTAGAAGATCTGAATCAGGGGTCCACTGACTGATTCCCTGGAATTTGGCTGGAGCAAGCTGTTTACCTGTTTTCAAAGTACTTTATTTGTCATTGAGTCAGAGATAATCACCAGTCATCCAAGACATGGTCAAAATACATGGTTAATATTAAAATTTAAAGATGTATTCAAATACAAGACACCTCTGTTAACTCCCCTCCAAATATCCCCCCGAGCTTCTGAGAAACTCATCCCACTCCTCTTTCTACGTGGCAGATCTGAAAGTTCTCCCTTGTGAATGTTTTCCGGAGAAGAAATCATTGTGAATTCTGCTCTCAGTGCAAACTGGCTGAAAAGTAGATCATGAAACACAACGGTGTGTCGTTATCCACCTAAGTTTCCATATCTGGTGCTGTGTGACTTCTTGTTCTTCCCCAAAGTCCAAATGACCATGCAAAGGAAGTGCTTCATCAGTTCACCACATGGAGGCACCGTAATAGGACAACTACAGACTTGAAGGAGGACTTCAGAACTCGTGTAGCAAGTGGCAGGAATGACGGAGTAAGTGTGCTCAAGCAAGGTGGAGCATTTGTGAGAGGTTAATTGCAATGTGCACTTTTACTATAATATTAAAAAAAAAATTTAAACAGTGTATCTTTCGATCACTTCCGGGAGGCAAGACCCTTGTACACCCTAGGGACTGTCCTAGGTACTTCCTGTCTAACGCTCATGGAAAAGCCTGCTGTGAATGGAGAGTCTCAGGTCTGGGACCAAGGCAGGAGCCGAATTCTGGGATTGGAGAAGTTAAAGTAGAGGTAGGGCCTACGAAAGGATGATGGTAACCACAGGGCCTGAAACCGGGCTGGTGAAGGAACTCTTACGGTCACACACCTCTTTCCAGCAGGAAGGATGACACTGTTCATTATTCCTTTTGTTGCAGCAGCTGGTATTTGTCGAGCGCCTACATGAACCAGCTCTTCTTCTACATGTTTGATACGTGTTAACTTGCTTAGTCATCGCGTGGATCCTATGCAGCAGGGACAGTGATGACTGTGTGATTACGTATGTGGACACACAGACACATGTGCTCTGCCACTGGCCTAAGGTCGCCGAGCAAGCTGATGGTGAAACTGGGAGATCAGGTGACTTTTGCAGTGCAGATAAGTTGTGGATGAGCAACAGCAAAAAGGAAAAAAAAATATGCACAAACAAATGGTGACTTTGGAATAAGCCACTGAATTGTTCACACTTCTTAACCTGCAGGAGTTCTTTGGATTTAAGAAAATGTCTGTCTAGATCCTGCCACCCAATAGGCATTTAATAAATAATTGCAGTTATTTTTGGAATGTAGCATACAAATTCAAGGTGGGAGAACCTGTCCTCTGGGAGTTTGGAAATCCCTGACCTTGTCAATCTTAACTGAGTACAGGAATTGAAATTTGGTTTAACCCACTCTTCTGCCAGTTTGGGGACATTGTTGCTTTGATCCTTTCTGTTAGGTTGGAGCCAGGGATGAATTCCTGTTTCATTTGTTTGCACTTCTAGGTTTAGAAGGTTGTTATGAAAAATAAAGGACACAGTGAGGGGGGGCCTGAAACATGCTCCCTAAAAAGGCCCTGGCCCACACCTCGCACACACCCAACCTGTTCCCCCTAAGTATCAACAACCACGAAAATCAAGTTGCTTGTGGTTCCTAAAGCCGGAGCTGCTCTATTGGTCTAGAGGCAACTTGCAGCCTCTCTTGTGAACCCAGAGGTGGGACAGATTTGCTAATTATAAAACCACAATTCTTGGTCAGTCAAGAATACCTGATGTTTTAATTAATTGGTTTAATTAGTTTTCATCTGTGAAACATGACCGGAGAGTGTCAGCTGAGGCGGTCAGTTGACTTAGCTGCTCCTTTGTGCCACATCCTGTGGTCAGTGCTGGGAGCACAAGGAAAGAGTGGGATGAGACCCCCCCCTCAGAGGAAGAGGGGGATGGGCACCGTGCACTCAGTCCTGCCTTGGAAGTGGGTGCAAGAAAAAGAAGCCCCAGATGTGTGTGGAGTACAGAGGCTACCCTGGTACCTAGGACTCAAAGTGACCAGACAGGGTGTCCTCAAGGAGCAGGACCAGGGCAGCTGTGGGCTGTCCAGTGCATCACCAAGGGGAAGCTTTCCCTGCCTCCTAGGGGTCCACACAGGTGAAAGTGCTGAGTTTGGCTCCGGGGTAGCAGCAGCAGGGTGGGGCACTGAGAATGGGCATTGCTACTTAAATATGAAGTGCTTCCCTAGGCTCATTATTTAGGGCTCCATGCCAATGTAGCAATGTTCAGAGGTGGGGCTAGAGTGGCCAGTGGCTCATGACAGTGTGACCATCATCAGCGGATTCGTACATTAAAGGGGTGGCCATTGAGTGGGCTACTAGGAGGTAGGACCTGGTTGAAGGAAGCAGGCCTTGGAGCACAACCTTGAGACCTGTACCTGGTCCCCGGCTCCTGCTTCCCTAGCTCTTCCCTAGCTCTCTGCTTCCTGGGTGCCATGGTTTGAGGAGTTTTTCCTCACCATTCCCTTCCACTGTCATTCTTCCTCAGAGCCTGAAAACCATGAGCCAATATAAACTTCTCCGCCTTTAAGTTGATTTTCTCTGGTGTTTTGTCACCGTAACAAAAATCTGACTAACACACCAGGGCTCAGTTATTGCTGCTGCTGTTAGCATGGCTACAACGCTACTCCTCCACCAGCACTGCCGCCAGAACACCACTGCTGCCGGCGCTCTTGCTAGCATTCCTGCCTCTGTTCATTTTAATACGACTGCAGCTAAACTGCTGCCTCTGCAACCACTATCATTGCTATGATTGCTCCGATGACAACCCTGTTACTGTTGCTGCTGCCGCCAATCACTGGTGCCCATGAGCCAGACAGAGTCGCAACCACTTTAATTTGAATTTAATAATTTAAGCCTGAATAATAACACTCTGGAGTAGGTGTTATTATTACCTATACTTTAAAGATAAAGGAAGTGGGGCACAAACAAGTTATAACTTGCCTATAATCACAAAGTCAACATTGAGCAGAAAATCGGAATTATCTGGCCCTATTTAATATGCATTAAGTTTATAAAAGCACCATATTCCCCTACTGGGGAGCAGCCCAGCTGATCCTCCTGCCACCGTACCCAATGGGTTTGATTTGCTAACATCAGATGCCTTTACATTTTGCATTTCATTGCCAATCTTAGTGTTATACTGGAATTTGAACTGATTTGAGTGTAGGTACAGAGCATGTCTTTATTGTCCCATTATTTTTTATTTTATTTCCCAGTAGACTTTCTCTCTTTAAAGCAGAAGTAGAATTTTGTTTTTCTGAAGCATAATGCTCATGTATTTTTTGCTTTTGTGTGTATATTTGTTGAAAAATTAAATCAAAACCTTCAAGGTTACCTTACTTCTGGTGGCCAAAGCAGCTTCAAATAAAAATAATTCTTAAATTTTGTTATGTAGAAAATTGCAGGGTGTTTTGTTTTGTTTTGTTCTGGGTAGCTTGTTTAAAACTCAGAGTTCCAGGTTTACCTAATGATATCTTAAGTCGAATGGTCTGGTGTGGATGTCAGGAATCCATCCCACGTTTAATGGCTTACTAGATGGACCCAACCTCCAAGAAACACTGCAATGCAGCTTTGCATACTGGCCCTTTCACAGGCTCTTGATAACTGCTAGAGTGGAAGCAGATCATGGATTTCATGGCAATGGGAAGAGGGGAAACCAGTGACCTGCTGGTGGGTGATGGAATAAAGACCCCTTCTGAGTCCCTAGTCCAGAGACTCTCTACAGCTGCGCTCTGTCCAAGGTGCCAGCCAGGGTCCCAGGAGTTCACCCATGGATCTTGCTTACCTGTCAGATTCATCCACAGGCTGTCCTTCCAGCTCAAACCTGCAGGCACAGCCATAGTCCACAAAGTCCCGGGGGCAAAGACCAGCCACACACTGCATGCCGTTCACGAACTGGAGCATCAGGGGGAAGTTGGTGAAGACAGCCTGCAGCCAGCTGAAGTGGGGGCCCAGGCAGTCTGAAGGGGAGAGAGGCAAGGTCAGGTGGGCATGTGGAGCTGGAGTCTGGGATGGGCCCGACCCCATGCACTTCCTAAATTTGGAACTGATGTGGCATCTCAGAATAGTAAGCACCTACTGAGTACTTGATGCTGTTCTGGAAAATAGAAGGGCAGCAGGCTTATAAGCATGATCCTTAATACTTGCCCACTTAACAGTTATTTATTTCTTCTTTCCTCTAACAAAAACTGGCAAGCTCTCAGGGAAGGTAAATGTCCCTAAGTTTGTCCCGCTCTCAGTTGGTCACAGTAATCCCATGCTTCCATGCCAGGGATTGGTGAAGGGCAGAGTGTGTTACCCAGATCTAGCCAAAAATAAATAGGTAGGTAAACATGCAGACAGAGAGACAGATAGATGTCTGTTAAAGAACTCTGCAAAATATTTGTCCAATAAAGAATAACGATATATACAAAATCATTTCTCAAACATAAATACAAGCATTGTGACTGGAACTGGTGCAACCATATTGTAACTGTGAGGCTCAAAGTACAAAGTTAGGCACAGCAAGATCTTGCCTCAAAAACCCTCCAAAAATCATAAAGAAAAAGGCTTTAATAATCAAATATGTTCCAGATGGCAGTGGAGCAAGTTAGAGTGAGCCTTCTGGGGCTCTGACATTTGTGTTGAACTATTGCACCGATCCTGGCATCTTCAGACTACGTGTGAGGTCATGAAGCATCTTTAGGGTGTAAGGCACTACTAATTTGCCAGATAGATCTCAAATGACGTAGTGCTGGCATCCTAAAATCATTGGTCAGTATAGAAAGGAAGAGAGTATAAATACAATTTTGAGCCCTTATTGTGTGTTAGTAACTACACAAGGCAGTTTCAATAGTACCAGAGTTAAGACTCATAAAGTAGTAACATGTTAGGAAGCATTTCTGTTGTCTGTTGTGCCATAAACTTCATATTAGCCCTGCCAGCTGGATTCTAATGTGACTCTCCATTTCACAGGCAAAGACAACACTGAAGGTTGGAGATATGTACAAGTGACCACACAGGGACAGTAATTTTCCTTAAAATTGACCAGAGGCAAAATTGGCAAGGAAACGATCCTGACTGTTTCTGATTCTAACCTTCCTGCTCATTCTCCCCATTCTCCACTGTTGAGGTCAGACACTGCCCAATGAGGTCACCCCACACTATTGGTAATGAACAGCCCTGAAAGCAGGATCCTTGGGCAATCAAGGAGCAGACTGTGGGGACCAGGTCCAGCTGACTGTTCGAGTCTCTTCCTGTCTCATTTCATTCAAACTTGCTTTTCACAAGGCCTTGACAGAAAAATGCAAATGTGGTTCTGTGCTGGTGAACCAAGCCTTTGTGGGTGGGTGTTTATGTGGACATGTGCACATGCATTTTCATTCAGCAACACACAGGGCAACTGCACTTGGCCATGCACACATTTTATGTGGAGTGTCACACCCAGAGTGGCCCAACCCAACGGTAGTTCCTACTGAGACCAGTCATGGTGTCTTCTTATTTTGGGGTGTGGTTAAAAGTTGATGGTGGGGACCATCATGGTGTCCCAATAGCTGCATAATAGATATGAAGGTAATAAAGAGAATGCCTGGCAGAGTTTAAAATTCTATAGCTCTGTGTATATTTACTAGTTGTCGGTGGAGAGGGTGAAGCTACTTTGGTGTAGGGGCTTAGCTCTGGAATCAGAAGAGTATCTCCCTTCTAGCTCTGTGGCCCTTGGAAAG
This sequence comes from Hydrochoerus hydrochaeris, assembly GCA_004027455.1. NCBI lineage: Eukaryota > Metazoa > Chordata > Mammalia > Rodentia > Hydrochaeridae > Hydrochoerus > Hydrochoerus hydrochaeris. The sequence continues at coordinate 8,747 of PVLA01008696.1, forward strand.
TTATTTAATTCTTGTGGGCTCAGTTTTCTGATCTGCAAAATGACAGTACCATTCCCCTCCTGGCCGGTCTGTAGACCGGACAACAAAGTAAGGAAGTTGAAAGCATGTGGTGACACACCCTAGTGACATGTTGGGAGCTGGCTGGGAAGGCTCTGGATACTCAGAGGCGGGGACAGAGTCCTGGTCATCCCCTCAGATTTCTTCAACATATTCCTCCCCTAACACTTGATAGATGGAAGCAATTTTACTTTAGCTTACCAAATATTTCAGCCACACTTTCCACATTCTTAAGCATCCCACTGAAGAACGTGATGTCTAAGTAGAAGAAAGAGGAAATGAATTCAAGGGTCTTGCTTTTCCCCCCTTTCCCCCGACCTATCTAGTGAACTCAAACCTTTTCTCCTTTTCTAAGGACCAATTTGATCTTAAGGGAACTTTCCTGGATGCAGGTTACCCCGAAGCCTGGTAAAGATGAATTTGCTTGTGTTGCTAGGCCGTGTCGCTCAGCGGTAGAAACAGCCCCTGGATGGTAAAGTGTATCTGGACTGGGACAAACTATGCACTACAGATGCTGTTGAAATATCATCTTAGGGTCTGTAAGTCAGTGTGGTGAGTCTCGTACCTGGGCATGTTTCTCCCAGACAGTGTGGATAAGGTAGCTATGGGTTATTACTAGGGATATTGGTTCCCATGGAAATGAAGCCTCCAGGTCTTTGCTGGTCTGTGGTGACTCCATGGGAGAGCCTGTCTCTCACCCCGGAGCTCTCATTCCTGGGCTGCTGTGTGGAGTGAGGGCTCTGCACCCCCTGTTGGAGAAGGGTGGCGAGGGTCTGCTGCTAGGCCTGACCCCAAGGAGGGTACCGGAGAAGTGCTCCTGGGGCCCCCTTGAATCACTTTACTCACAGATGCTACACCATAAACATTAAAGTGCGCACAACAAGAACTTTCACCTGAGAACTACTAGCAATGGCTTAAAACTCAAGAGCAAGTGGCTCCAGGGGATATTCAGAAGGCACATTTTCTTTGTCAAAATCCTAACAACATTATGCAAAAGTCCCAGAGAAAGTTGAAAGAATCCTTACTGATGTTTTTTGAGAGTCCTGGAGTCAGCTCCTGTGGGAGGTGTGGGGTGTCCAGAGCATGGCCTCCTATAAAGAGAGAGAGAGAGAGAGAGAACATGGTCAGCACAAACAGTGCCACCAGCCCGTGCTGGGCCACACAGGGAGGTGACAACCAGAAAGACAGACAGGAAGCCCAAAAATTCAATTCCGTGCACTTTTCGTTGGTACCTGCAGTGTGCTTGTTGTGTGTGGGAGCTCAGCACACCAAGGGGTGACTGGGCTACGTAGTCCTGGTGTTTTGGGGTGACTCGCCTTCACGGTGCCACTCTGGTTGGCGACAGACAGATTTGGGGACTTCTTAAAGGTTGTCTTTGTATGTGAAGCATACAGTTTACTGAGATGTGTGTCTGCGTTGGGTTTCTTGAGGGAAACACCAGTGGAAAGAAGTAAAGACATGGAGGGGTTCAAGCACTAAGGATTTTATAACTGAGCATGAGGAGTTCCCCCATCTTTGAAGCTATCTGGGACTCAGCTCCTCACACATTCTGATCCTGTGCATTCACTCAAGCCCAATCCAGCTAGGTTGGCGTGGGATTCACAAAAAAGACATTTTCACCTAGTTATGAAGGTGATTGTCTTGGAACCATACTTTGAACAATGTTTCTTGGAGGTATAATGACAGTAGGACAGTAGGACAGGGACTCACACCCAGACTCAAATGCAGCCACCACCTTGGCCAGCACTTCGGGGTGGGCATAGGGATGACGCTTATTTGGAGTGAACAAGGAGACGACAGCCGGAATCCCAGCTTGGCCACCGGCTTGTTTCCCAAAGGTTCACACCCACATTTCCTCCCACTGATATAAAGCACGGGGGCGGGCAGAAACTGTCTGGAGACGTTTGTCTCTTTCTCCAGTGGACAGCTGAGTACTCCAGCCCTTCAGCTTGTCAATCTTCAGAGACTGCATCTCACAAAGCAGCAAGAACCAGCATCCATGGGAGCACATGAGGGTAAATCTGTTCAGCAGGGAGGCCCAAGTCGTGCCTGACTTGGTCCTGCTTGGCTGGTGATTCTCAGCCTCACACTACTGACTGTAGGGTTGGAACGTGATCAGTTGTGGGGGATTGCCCTACAGACACCACCTTAGAGAATGTCTAGCAGCATCCCTGGCCTCTGGCCTCTGCCCACGACATGCCAGTTTTAACTTCCAACCAGTGGTGCTGGGTGAGTGTATACACCCATATGCATGTGTGCATATGTGTGTGTGCAAAAGCACCACCCGTTAAGACCCACCAGCTAGAAAAGAAGGGATCCTGGCGAACAGGGTCAGTGGCCAGCTGTCTGACCCTCATTCTCCTGTTACCTCTTCAGCTAAAGTTCTCAGGCTGCCACTTTCATTGTCTTCTAATCAAATTCTTTCCAGAAATCTGGTGAAGGGAGGCAGCACCTTCATTTTCAGCTTCCTATGATCTTTGCCTTGGGCAGGTGCAGCCTCTCTAGACTCTGGCTTCAGGCCTGTAAAGTAAGAGGAAGCAGAGCCTGGAGTCACACGGGGCTTTCCAGGTCAAAAGACGAGGACCCTGACTCTGCACTGTGCCATGTGATAGCCATTGATGCAGGAGGAGAACTGCCAGGTGGTAGCATGTTGCCCATGGGGTATCAGGGAAGCTTCACCAGGTCAGTGGAGGGCGTTTGGAGATGGTTTGGAGCAATTAAAAGTTTCTTGGGCAAGAAAGGTGGAAAGACACACTGCTATGAAAGTGCACAATAGCTCGGGGTCCACCGTGGGTTGTTTGGAAACTGGCTTTTCCACTGCAACATTCTGAACCACTCAATTCGCCCCACGTATTCTGGACATTTGCAGGGGATATGACCTCTGCCAGGATGACTTGACCATGACGGAGGCTGGCTGGCCCCTGCTCAGCACTTACTCCCATGCACAAATCCTTCCTCACTTCTTCTTCCAACCCCAGGGGACAGTGGACTCATTGCTTGTCTTGGCCTCCCATCCCCTTTGCCTCTCCTGCTGATTCTTCTCATGCTGACCCTCAGAATCTCCTTATTTGTGTCTCTCCTGTTATCCTGTCAGTCTCTTAAGGGCAGAAATCTCCTCACTGGTGTGGTTCCAAGTTTGTCCAGGGCTGGGGGTTGGGGAAGAAGAGATACAGCTGCGGTACAAGAGGCAGCAGAGGGACCAGGGGCCTCAGAGGGAAGGATTGCAACACGGGGAGGTTTGTTCTTAGGTGCAGCAAGGTCGTGGCTCCCGCACCGTTCAAGAGGAGGGCTGGTGCCAATCACGCACGCACCACCTGGTCTTGTCCTCCCCCAAGGCTGGGAGGCTCAACAAAAGAGTGCCAGTGTCTTCTGGCCTGGCTTGGAGGGCTTTCTTCAGTTTGGCCCCCATGGACTCTGCCAAGTCACACCTCACCTTGGCCCTGCATCTGTGTCATGCCCATAGATTTCTGGCAGTGGAGACATAAAGTTCCTCCCTGCCCCTACTTGTGCTATGCCCTGAACCTGGGGTTCCACCCCCCCCCCAGTGCCCTGCTAACTCTTAGTGACACGTCATAGTTCCACTTGAAGTTCATGAAGCGCCACTGACCTATTCCCTGCCCCCCAACTTTACCCATAACCTGGGCAGGGCTGGGGACACCACCGCACTACCACAATGTCATGTGCCCACCCCGTATTACAGTGACCTGGCTGTGTAGCTGTCTTCTCCACCGCAGGAGGGACTAAGGATGAGTAAGCAGTGAAAGGCACATGATGCTTATCACACATCTAGGTGGACATATATGATATGCATAAAATGATGAATATACACATTTACATCAAAAGCACGTGAGAGAGAGAGAGAGAGAGAGAGAGAGAGAGAGAGAGAGAGAAACAGATCTCCACTTGAGTCTGTTGAGTGAATGAATGAACATAAAATAGTTGACCTGCACCAACAAATGGCCTGTGATAATTGTATAGGACCCTCCAAGAATCATGGGGTTTCCCTTTAGTAACCTGTGAGAGGAAGTAGATGTCATTCCTACAGGTAGAGTGATCAAGCCTGCGATCGACTTTGAGTGGGATTTTACAATACGAAATGAGCTTCTACCCAGATTGTCTGAGCAGGCCTCATGTCAGCTTTCTGCCAGGCCCCTTCCCGCTCTGGAAGATGAGCACGGAGGATGCTGAGGCTGGAACCCATGTTCAGCTGTGTGGTGTGGGCTCTGCAAAGTCAGCTCAAGGGCAACCCAGGTAAAGAATCCAAGGGATGCTTCCTCCCAACAGCAGCCTCTGAACTTCCCACCTCTGAGTTCTGCCCTGATGCTGGAGCCAGCCTAAGTGACAAGGTCAGGACAGTGGCCACCCCAGCTCTGCAGAGGGAAGCTACTCCTTATCCTGTGACACAGGAGCAGAGAAATGACACAGGAGACACCTTGTCACGCACGGAGATGCTCCACATCGTCGGTACCCATAAAGCGTGTTTAGGAATCTGACTCAGATCGCCTGGGGCAGCCAGGAGCAGGGAACATGGAGCTCTAACCCCTGAAGCTCAAGAGCACAGGGCCTGCGACTGTGTTCTGGAGCCCAAGGCAGCGTTGCCTTTGTGTCCCCAGGTCCCCATGGCTGTGCCCAGCCAATGAGTCAGCGTGGGCAGGTGGCTCTATCGCTATAGGCAGGGCTGTAAGGGACACAGGGCTCCTCAGGCAGACTGTGCCTCGGGGTCACCTGGCACTGTCCTTAGACCGCACAGCAGTCTGGGTGCACCTCCCTCCCCGCTGCTCCGCCTCCCTCCCTGAGGGCTGTCTCAGGCTTCTTCATTCCTGGTTGCCTCTCCAGTTTGTACTCACAGGTGATTCCTCTGATCTGATGAAACTTTCATGAGATCCTTCTGGCCTTGGTGTCCATTTCCTGTGAGACTTGGGTGAACACACTTTTTAGGGCACAAACCTCAGAAACAGTCCTTTCCCCACAGTGTCTGGACCCAGAATGGGTGGGTTCACTGCATGGGGAGTCCTGTCTTGCTGGTACAGAGTACAACTCATGCCCTGTAAAATTGGGGCAGTCAATACAGAACATCCGAAGCATGCATAGATCTGAATGCTTGCGTTTAAACTCTGAATGACTATAATTTTTTGAATGGTAGATTTTTGCCTTTAAGAGTCAAATCAGGGAATGCCAAAAATGTTTGTGAAACATTTTTTGATAATAGGAGGTATTTTTATTATTGCAATGTAGTAGCAAATCAATAAAAGAGGAAAAAGAAGCAACACAGGAATAGAGAGGAAAATGTTTAATGATCTCAGATTCACAGGAAAAGAAAAAAAGATGCTGTAAAAGGTGTTGGGGAATGTTAAGGGTCAGTTCTGAGGAAAGCAAAATTTTTTCTTTTAAAGAAAAATGCTACTTATCAAAGGAAATAAACTAAAAAATTGGGGAAAAGTTTGTGTTGGATAAAATCTTATTTGAAAGAGAAAATAGGATAGAGATGGAAAAACTGAAAAAGACAATATTTCACATTATTGTCATCATCAGCGAGACATGGGAAGGTCGTAGTCGGAATTTAATTAAGTTAAATTGAGGTCTGGATAAAGACTAAGTGGCTAATATCTACCCCAATCACCTGGCAGCGGGATGTAAATCACAGCAGAATGTTTAATTAGGAAAAAGCATACAAGACGGAAGGCAGGAGTCAATAAGTGGTTGATTTGCTGTGTTTGGGAGGCAAGGGCTGAGAGGGCCCTGCAGGAAAGGCTTTGAGTCTCGGGTTGAAATTTTCACTTGCAGATTTCTCGTCTGTAGTGTAGACCTCTGATACTGTCCACTAACTTGAGTTGTGGTTGACAGATTCACATCACCTCTTTCACTGCTGCTGTTGGGAGGGGAGCCCTTGAGAGTGGAGAGTCAATATGTTGGCCTCGGATTTTCCCCAATGTGAGAAGTGTTATAGTTTGTATCTAGATGTTCCCCCAAACCTCATGCACTCATAGGTGTGGCTTTTCAGAGGTGGCTAGATCTAGAGTGTGAATATGGATTAAGGGTGTGTGATAACTAGATTGGTTTAGCACAGTTCTGGAGGTAGATAATGGGAATCCCTCCCTGGGTGTGGGTGGCACCAACCAATTGGCTTGTGCCGTGGATGGAATATAAAGGGAAAGGTGGAAGGCAGCTGCTGCGCCTTACTGCTTGCTGCCTCCTACCTATCCTGGGCTGTTTCTCCTCTGCATTGCTCCTCTGCCAGGTCACCCTCCCTTGGTGTCAGACCATGGACTGAAACCTCTACACACTGTGAGCTGAAATAAACATTTCCTCCTTTAACTTTGGGTGTCCTATATTTTGTCTCAGCAACAAAAATAAAGAAGATAAAAAATGCCCAGATCATGAGGGATGCTCATGATTGCAGCCCAGCCAGGCAGAAGGAGGAAAGCAACATAGCCAGGTGCTTGAGAGCTGCAGAAATGATCAAGGAAGCGGGTAGGAAAGGGGCCTGGTACCCAGGTTCCTAGCCAAGGCTCCAGGTGGACTTGACATTGCTACCCAGGCTGCCAAGGAGCACGCTCAGCTGTCTTCAGGTTTTGGTGGTTTAATTAATTAGTTAATTAATTGTTTTGAGATAGGACCTCAGTATATAGTTGAGGCTGGCCATAAACTCATTATGTAGCTTTCACTGGCCTTGCATTTGCAGGGATCCTCTTCCCTCAGCCTTCCAAGTCCTGGGATTCCAGGTGTGACCACCACATCTGTCTTGGGGATCACTTTAGATGATGGATGTATGAGTTGTTGACCCAGTGTGCACCAGCCCAGGGGAAGGGACACTAATATATGTCAGTGGTGGTCACAGGGCAATGTCAACTTGATCAGCTTTGGATCCACACAGGAGTTTGGCGAGCCACACATTCTGGGTGCATCTGGGTGGGTCTGGTGGCATGGCCTTGGACACTGTGTCAGGTTCCCTGTCCCTTCTTCTCTGGTGCCCTTCTGCTCTGCTTCTTGGCCATCATGAGCCTCTTTGTGATGTACACAGCACCTTTTTCCCATGATGTTTCTGCTTTGCAGCTAGTTGAATGACCATGGAATAAATCCCCTGAAGACACGAGCCAAAAAATTGTCTCCTCTTTACTTGTGGGTGTCATTGTTATGTCCCAGTGATGAAAAACTGACCAAACTAGTCAAGAATGCCAGTGTACTGTGAGGAAATCAGCAAACCTTGGCACAGCAGCTCAAAGGAGAGCCGTGCTTTCGGGGGAAGGGATATCTAATCTTACTCTCTAAGGCCACCTTGGTCCACCTCATCCTCTGCTCCACCTCCCTTCCCACCCTTTCAGGTGCTGAAACATGAACACCCAAGTGCACTGAAACCTTCAGCTGTTAGGATGTTTATTTCCATCACGCAGGCAGGAAGGTGAAAACGCACTGGGAAGGAAGTAGATGGAATTTGCTAATCCCTCCCAGTGGTCCTGGTGAACAATTGCACGTTCAGCTGGAAAATCATCAGATTTCATTACTTACCAGCCCAGGGAACCAACAGCGCACTGACCATGAGCAGCAAGATCATAGTGGACAGCACAGGACGGGGCTCCAGGACCAACTGTAACCGCATCCTGGGAGACAGAGCAGTGGGTTATAACAATTTTGCTTTAGGAATGGAACAAAAGAAGCAGCAGGAGCTTTGCCCCTTTTTTTGTGCCACAAGATACGTGGTAAAAGGAGAAAGTCCCAAGGGGGTTTTGCCCCAGCTTCACTACAAACTAGCAGTTTGATATTAAGAAGATGACATTCCCACTTGGAAACTCAGTTTATCCTGCTATACTGTAGAAACTTCACTGTGAGCTCCTTGGGCACAAGACATGGTCTCCCTCCCTCCCTCCCTCCGTTCCTCCCTCCGTTCCTCCTTCCTTCCTTCCTTCCTTCCTTCCTTCCTTCCTTCCTTCCTTCCTTCCTTCCTTCCATTTTCTGGTCATTTGCTGCAGGCCTGCTGTGGGTGTCGGTATCAGAATTCCAAATTTGGGAATACGGAGTGAGGAGGCATCACTCACACTGCCTGGGACACCCGCATTCCACGGCCACCTTTAGCAGGCTGGCTTTGAACCCCTGAAACATCATTCCGCATGTGAATGCACGTGGAGACCGCGCGGTGGCGCTGTTTGATAGCAAACGCCGCGCTCCACAGCCTCTCCACCTCCCTCATCAGCAACCTGCTCTGAGGACCCAGGGATGAGGTGGGGCAGACAGGGCTCCTGCCAAGCCCTTCTCAGGGTACTGGGGAAGGCGTCTCAGGGAAAACCTGCAGGGCCACCCCTCTGTGAGTGTATCCCAAGGCCTAGCACAGCCTCCGGTGGCTACAAAGGAAATTTTTGTTGAATGAAAGAAGGTAGGGTCTGAGATCTTTGAGAGTCTCACCCAGCTCAGGCATTCCCAGACCATCTGGCAGTCCGATTTTTCTTATACTCGGCTTTAGCATCACCAGTTCCTAAAGCAGGGTAATTTTTAAGGTGAGACAGGTTCTTTGCTTGTTGTGCAGAGACTCAGTTCTGAGTGGGTAGTTGCAGGCTGGAAGCCAGACTGACAGGAAGGGTGAGGGGCATGGAGTCCCCAGGTGGACAGACAGGGGTCTGCCCTGGGGACTTCGATGGGGGGCATTGGGAGGCCCTTCAGAGGGGCTACCCTGGGACAGAGGCCAGCGTGAGCGTGGGCACTTCAGTCAGTGCCTGGCCCCTGCTCTGTCACATCAATGACTTGTCACCATCTTCAGGGAGAGCAGGCCAGGGCATTTGAATGGGAAAACGTGGGCACTGTCTAGTTCCAGTGCATTTTACAGATGAGATCACTGAGGCTCAGAGGATGCCAAATATGGCAAAAGTGCCCTCTGCCTAGCCTCTTGGCTCCCAGCGCAGTGACAGTGCACTATCAGCCCCTCCCCGGAAGGCTGCTGCGGAGCCTGAGTGGGTTCATCTACCCGAGGTGCGGACGGCGGGAGTGGAGGTGGAGAAGCCACTCTGCAGCGTAACTGTAGTCACAGTGGCCCCAGGAAAAGGCTCCAGGGACAGTGGGGTATGACAAGGGCCTGGGTGCTGCTCCCTCATCTCTGCAAGGAGGCCCCTTCGAGGAGTGAAGGGGGCGTCGGTTTAAGGCAGTAGACCCCTGTCCTTTTCCTCTTGCGATACTCATTTGGGGGTGTCTGCTCCCCGGGGTTGCCCTGCAGCTATAAGAAGCCAGGCAGAAGCTCAGCCTACCTGCATGTTGGACTCAGATGAGCAAAGGTGACCTGATGAAAGACAGCCTTGATGCCACTGGAGTTTATTTTTAGAAAGCAATTTATAGGGAGGGACCAATAGGGATTCTTGTTTAATGGAGCCAGAGTTTCACTTGGGGAAGATCAAAAACTTCTGGCAGTGTATGGTGGGGACAGTTACACAGAAATGCAAATGTATTTAATGCTGTTCAACTATACACTTAAAAATAGCTGAAGTGGGTAAATTTTGTGCTTGTGTGTTTGGCCAGATTTTAAAGAAGAATCTACAAACTCCAGGACCTTACTCACTGCATTCATTTGGTCTTTCTTCATGTTCGACCCTCCACACACACACACACACAGGAAAACCACCTAGGAAAAGCACCTAGGGCTTTACCCTCCCCTGCCACAGTTTCCAGACGCAAGGCCACAGTCAGCGAGGGCCACTCACTGGCCAGATTGCCTCCACAAGAAATTCAGTTGCCTCTGAGGGTACCAGGCTTCCAACTGAGGTCACCCAGTCCAATCTAATTTAAGATTCTGACCTGTGGATGCTGCCAGCCTCACAATCCCAAATAAGCAGTCTTGTCCTCCTATCGTCTCTGCGTCACAGTCTCTGGGGACCCTGGCTTGGGAGGACCCAGGAGCGCCTGGCCCTTCCCTGGCTGAGGGAGTCCCGATGTCAGCCACAAGGTGGCAGCACGTGGCCAACCACGCAGGCTGAGGCTAAAATCTGTGCTCTTCTGTTGGCACAGCTTGGGCCATCGATGCCTTTGGGCTGTGGCCACCTGAAAGGTGCTGTCCTAGACAGAGCTGTCCCTGTGGACTGGACAGGCTCCTAGGCCTCGCCTTGATGTCTGTGCTTTTGCTTGTGAGGTCCAGAGCCACATGCCGTAGCTACCTGGAGTCCATTTCCCTGGACATCCAAGGCCACACAGAGCGCTGTTTTTCCGTCAGGGCACAGTGAGGAACTAACAGGACCAATGTGGCTGAGACAGGACACCAAGCCCTGAGCGCTCGGGGCTCAGAGGGCGTGGTGCCTGGAGGGACAGCTGTAGCCCCACACCGGGGCCTGGGGCAGACCGGCCCTCGGGTTTACAGGACATACCGTACTTCTCAACTTTAAGCCACCAAACTTGGTACTTCTCCTCCCTCTTTTTTTCCTCCCCTCTCCTCTTCCACCCTCCTCTCCTCTCCTCTCCCTGCAGCCCACACGCCTTCAGGACAAACAGGGGCCTACCGTGACGGGTGACTCAAAGGCTGCTGGACCAGCGATGCTCTCTTTGACAGATGGAGGCTGAATCCTTTATATGCCAAGGGAAAGCCCCCCGGTCACGTGAGCTCTGCCGCCCACATCAAGAAGACAGTGTATCACGGAGGCTGGCGGGGGGCTGCCGCTCCAGGTGGGGGAGGCCTCCTAATGCTATGGCTTGGCACAGGTGAGACTGCGTATTAAGAGGCCCATCCTGAGCCTCGTAGGAGACCTGGGGTCTAATTAGAGAACAATGGCTGCCCTGTTCCATGCCATCCGACCTCCCCACCTGGCCTCAGGGACTCACGGGCTGAGGGATTATGACTCAGGTCATCAGGGAACTCTAAGGAATGAAAGATGGAGCAAGTCACGGTGCTGTCTTGCTAGAGAAAGGGCCGGCTTTGTCGGGCCTGGTTGATTCTTCAGCCAGCGGCTCCTTGGGATGGTTCGTATGTGTTCCTGGCCTCAGACCTGGCAATCTGATGCCTCTTTCCTTTAGAGGTTTTCTGCTCAGTTATGAGGTAGAATGACACAGGCCTTTATAATGAGAGGTCTTGGGTTCCGTTGCCAGCCTAGCCATTGAGTAGCAGAGTGACTGCAAAGACCTCACTGCTCCTAATCTATTAAATGGGCACAGTCCTACTAGAGTTGCAATGAGAGAGAGAGAGAGAGAGAGAGAGAGAGAGAGAGAGCAAGCAAGAGAGCGTATGTACAGTGTGTAGCGTGTAGGCCTTTTCCAGGCTGGGTTCTTCCCCTCTGCTCTCCCCAGGCCCCTTGTGAAGGGGTTTTGCTCCTGATCTCACAAGGAGAGCTGACCTTTACTGTGTGTCTAGAAATGTGACCACACATTTCTAATGACACTTTGCGGGACCTGCCCTTGCCAGCCCTGTGGCCCTCATACCATCCCTGGCTTCTCCGGATCCCAGGAGAAAAGGAGCACTGATCCTTCTTAACAGGCAAGAACAGCAATGCCATCACGACCGACGCATTGTCCAACCTCCCACACACTGGGGTCACCCTTGGGCACCAGCCAGGAACCTCTGGGCTACACATTCCATCACTGTCCTGCAGAAGTGGGGCTCACAGACAGCTGCACCGGGCCTGGCCAAGCATCTGCAGAGGACCACACTGAAGGGCTTCTCCGAACCATAGGATCCCCGCACAGCCGTGCAGACCATGTGCTGCCTGCAGATCTTGCCTGGTGTCCGGCTGCTCATGGAGCTGGAGGGCCCAGGCTGTGCAGGCCTGGTCCTGCCTCTGCACAGAGCAGCCACTGCCTCTGAACCGTGAGGCCAGGGGGACGTGGGGCTCGGTGCGCACAAATGTGCCTTCTCAGCACCTCAGGAGCACAGCAGCTGCATGATTCTAAGGCACAGTAGTAATCTGCCCAGGTAGGGCAGGTCGGGCTTGACACTCCATGGGGGTGGCAGGTTTTCTCCCAGAGCCCGTAAGAACAGGGTGTCTTCACCTTAGCCCTGCTGCCATTTTGAGCCAAATGCTTCTTTGTCATGGGCTCTGTCCTGTGCACCTCAGCATCTAAGGCTCCACACCTTAGATGCAATTAGTACTCCAGACCCCTTACCCTGCTGAGTTGTGGCAACAAAACGTCTCCTCTAGACATTGCTAAGTATCCCCTGGGAGGCTGAGTCACCCTTGATAAGACGCACTGGCCTCTAATATCCCCAGTTCTGCAGCTTTCCCTTCTGTGTTGGTGGAATAGAGAATCCAATCTTCACAAGAACCCAGGCATCAAAATAGAATTTAAAATTACAGATTTTTATTGTGCAAGTAGCTGTGTCCCTCACTCATACAAACCCACACCCTATGCTTGTGCAGAAATGGCAACGTGCACACACACACACACATACACAGTCCCAGCACCCAGGAGACAGGGACACATTCTTCCTCTCCCTCCTCTCCCTCCCTTTCCCCAGCATTTCTCTTCCTTTCGCCCCTCCCTCCTTCCTTTGCCAGCAAAGTTTATTTTGGGGCCATGCATGAAATAGACAGAAGTGCACCTGTGTCTCTGTGTCCAGGAAAAACGTGATTTAATGACATGACATACGTGACCACACAATCGATATCTCTCGTCTCATCTGTTAAGCACTGGTGGCCTCACCTGCATGCATTGGAACTTGAGCTGGAATGTCACCCTGAGGCCTCCTGGAGCCCTGAGTCAGGACATTGTCAGCTCAGGAGGGGCCCCAACCCGCTTGGACTCCAGGAAACCAGTGAACCCTGGACAGATCAGTTCACACTGGGCTCTGCTTAGCCCCTGCCATTGCTGCTACTGTGACAAATGGTGTGACTGCAGAAAACTGGTCCCATTGGTTTTTGTCTTGGGCTCTGAGCCTTTATGCCTAATGCCAGGTCAGGTTCTTTCCCACATTTGAGCCCAGCCAGTCACTACCTCAAAGAAAGGGGCAGCTGCGTCCACACGGGCTGTTTCTGAACAAACAGCGCTGCTCTGGGTCCAAACCCACAGTCTGTCCTTCCGCTTCCCTGTGGAAAGTTACTCTGTAAGAACTGCAGGGTCCTTGCCTGCCAAGGTCCTTAACATTAGCTTCTTCCACCAGGAGGGGCTCCTCAAAGTAATCCATTCCTAATGAAGGGGACTGTTCTTTCTATTTTTATCTGGGAAGGAGTCTCTTTGCCCCTAGAAAATTTGCTGTGTCCACCTCACCTTTGCAGACTAAAAGGCCCCCAAAGGCACTGCAGTCGGTATCTAAGAACTTGACATTGCATAATTTTGAGGGTCACTCAGGCATTCTAGAAATTAAAAAGGAAATTGTCTGTGTGAATAGGCAGGGAGGTGCCTGACTCTTCTCTCCCTAAAGGCTTCCTTTTTCATAGATGGTGCCAGGACCCTCAGGCATCCTGTTTTGCACTTGAATTTTGCACGGAAAGTGACTTTTCTCATTAAAGGGCTACCATAAATCACCAAGGGTTAGAAAAATTGATGCCTGGGCAGAGTGATAAGGTAAGACCATGGAGGTGGATCCCCAGGTATGCAGGAGGAAAAATATCCCTGGTAAAACAGGATTCGTGCAAATAGCAACCTGCCTGGTAATGCTTTGCATAGGACCTGCTGTTTAGATGGGGCCTCCAGACCCGGAACTAGGGAGCAGAAACTTGATCTGATGAAGCGAGCAAGCAGTCAAGGGCTGGCTTGGCAGGTGTAGGGAGCTCAAAACCTGGACCTCTCACAAAAGGCGCTGGACCTGCTCCTGGAAGAACACACTTAAACCCCTGACATCCCAACGGGAGTCTGGGTACATGACTGCTTTGGGTCACACCGGCTAGTTTATGCAAACATGAGAGTCATGCTGGGGATCTTGGGTCATGCAGCATCAATTTGACTTCAGAGAAGGCTGGAGACTAGTGAGCAAGTTCGGCCAACACAGGCCCTCCGTGCCTACCTGGCTGGCCTTTCGGAAAAGCCCTGGGCACAAAGACTAGCGTGCTTCCTGCGTAACCAGGCTCCATGTGCACTGCTAAGTGTTGGGTGTGTCACCCCACACAGAGAAGAGGACTGGGACCTTGCACCTGGGCTCCTTGCAGATGTTGTTCTGCAGCCCTTTGATGTATTGAGTGGTAAATGTGAATGCAGCAACTTTTTTCTGAGTTCGGGGGTCTTCCTAGCGAATCATTGAGCCCGAGATGCTATCGGGGAGCCTGAAGACAGAGGGACACACGGAAGAGAAATGGGGAGAGATTTCAGCTGAGACAACTCCCTATTCCTCCTGATGATGGAAATTTTCCTCATCTTTTACTCATGGCAAGTCAAATTAGTTGTATATAATGAAGTTTTAGTTAACTAGATTAAAAGAATCATATGTGCTCTTCTCCAGAGTGTAGATTCAGGTTTTCTTTTCAATTTATCCTTTAAAGTACCAAAGCTAAGTCATCTCTAGTATGGTGCCAGGGTTTCTGGGTCAGACTGTGCATTTGGAAAAATGTGCACATCTGTGCCCAACTATCCAATGACTGAATTTTTGCAAACGTTATAGGAATTTCTTGAGCATAGATATTAGGTTCCTATGACTTTGAAGCAGGGAGGGGAGTCCAACATCTCTGCATTAATCATGAGGCCTCTACCTTCAATACCTTTCACAGATTCAAAGGTCAAAAACACAGGGCAGCTTCTGAAAAGAACCACTTTCACTGCATGGCTGATCCAGCTGGAGCCTGTGTGAATTCTGCAGAGGTAACCAAGCTGGGACGGTGGTGCCAGTGTGATGAGTTGTTTGTTGCCTGAAGTTATTGCTAGGTCCTCACACTGACCTGCAGATATTTTCAAGGCATTTTTGCTTTAAAGCTGGAAAAACAAGAAGGGGGAATTCAGGGTGCTGAGATGGAAGCATTATAGGATTTACTTTAGACTCTGACAGCACTAGCAAACATTTAGTCTTCAGAGGGCGACAGGGGAGCGTGAGACCAGTCAGTGAATCACAGAGCAGGAAAGACTCACGCAACAGCCCCTTGCTGTTTCACAAGTGAATGTGAAGGAGCCACTCATATTTCTAGTTTTCTATAGAGCTCTTTTCCTAGTACCCAGTTAAATCTGGTTCATCTCCCCAGGTTGCAATGCTAATTTGAACTGCTTGATGTATTACTCAGCAAATGTAATATCTGGGTAGATAGAGATTTCAGGGTGCAAGGACAAAGAGGGGCTGTTGAATCCTGTATCTTCAGGGCGCCCTATTCCCTTACTCCATGCCAGGTGAAGACTTTCTCTCTTTGGCTTTTGAAGCCCTCACTCCCAATGCCTGGACCTTGCAGTGCCTCATGAAGGTAATGGTAGAAAGGGAAGGAGGAACAAGTGAAGGGGTGAATTTGCATTATAAATAAGGGATAAAGCTGGGCAGGGTGATGCTTGCCTATAATCCCAGCCCTCTGGGAAACTGAGACAGGAGGATCAAAAGTTTAAGCCCAAGCCGGGCAACTTCGTTACTTGGTGAGACCCTGGTTCAAAATCAAAACTAAAAAGGGCTGGAGACATAACTCAGTGTGAAGGCTGGAGGCTCAAACTCCGGGGTCTCCAGGAGAAGGATTTGGGGAGGTGCGTGGAAATAAAGAGAAGCCCCAGAGGGCTTGGCTTAAGGAGTCTTAGAGTGCTGGGCGGGGAATGAAGCCAGGAGGGAGGGTGCCAGAGGGCAGCTCGGAGAAGTGAGGCCTCTCAGGCAAAGGAGCAAGTGCAGCCTCTGAGAAGTGCTGACTTGGATTCCACGAGTCCCACTCGCTGTCCTGTACCAGCCGTAAGGGAAGAGTGAGGGGTTAAACTGGACTTTTTGGGTTTTTGTTTACTTGTTAGCATTTATTTGTTTATTTGTTAACATTTCCCTGGGGCTGGGAGTTTCACTGTTGACATGGTATTTGTCCTCCATTATAATTTTGTTTGTCTTTTTAGCCTACCTGGAGGCTCTGAGGGTGAGAATCTTGCCAGAGTTTACACCAGAGTTGGCTGAAGAATCAGAAAGTGCCTAGGCCATCTCCATCATACTCAGTGGTGACCGGATGATCTGTGGAACAACTAAGATGCCCACCGAGGCAGGAGAGCCTCCCAGCGTCACAGAACCTCCCTGCCCTTGGGGAGACGTGTCCACTGTGTCCACAGCAGAGTCAAGATGACACTTACTCTGTGAGTGGGACACCCGCGTCACCTTCTGACACAGGAAGGTTGCATTCTTCAGAAACCAGGAGTAGTAGTCCAGACAGTACCTGAGGAGTTAAGTCAGAGCATGGCGCAATCACCGTCCTGTGTCACTACTGGGAGACGGAATTAAAAGAGTGATTACGTTATAATGAAGGTGTGGTCAGTTACGCACGGCAAGAACCCTCTGCTCATCTGTTTTAAAAATCATTTTAAAGATATAAAAGGTAAAAATAACAATAAAACAGAGTTCAAAACAGGCTAGTGGGACAGTATCAATGATCAGTGCATTGTGTACTGTTGTCTACATAGCAGTTATTCAGAATGCAAGGTATCAGCGGGGAATAATGTCCACACATTAGCATAGAGCTTCCTTCTCAGTGAACCAGGAGAAACTAGCAGCATTACTATCTTAACTATCATATATATATTTTTTCCTTTTCCCTTCCTTCCTTTCCCTTTTCTCCTTTGCAGTTTCTCTCTTTTTAAAAAACAGACCAAGAATAAAAATAAAATTAAAACAGTTTAAAATCAGGCTAAAAGGAGAGTAACAATAATTAATACATTGCTCATTGTTATCTGCAAGGAGTACTCAGATATAAAGACGTGTTTCTTTTTGTGTAATACAGTACTACTCAGCCACAAAGAAGGATAAACTCGAGACTTTATAGGTAAATGGATACAACCCGATAAATCAGGCCCATATGTGTAAACATTGCATTGTGTCACTAGTGTGAGAAGTTGAATGATTAAATAAGATCCCAAGTGTAGAATAGATACTGTGACTTGGGAAGAAACTTTGAAAGAAAAGAAAACCTAATGGAGGGAAGAGGACAGGAAGGAAATGCTAATGCTAATGCTGTCTGGACATTATGGTTCTGTCCCTCTGTTCATCTTTACATGGTAGCAAAGGTAAGGAGGAAGTCTGGGTGGGGAACAGCTCAGATTGTGAGGCCAAGATAACTTGGTTTTAGTCCTAGCTTCACTGTTTATTAAGTGCAGGCTGAGTACTTAATTCTCTGGGCCTTAGTTTCTTCATACAGAAATGAAACGCAATAATAAAACCTACACTCAAAAGTTGTTTGAAGATCATAGAAGATAAAATATGTAAAGTCCTTGAACAGTACCCAGCACATACTGTGGTAGGTGCTCAATAAATGACCATGATTGTTTCCAGGGCAATTGGAGCGTTGTCTTGCTTCTGGGCCAGGGCAATAGGAGTTGCTTTGAAGGTCTGCTGCAGTAAAGAGATCCCTGATGTGTCATTTGGATGAAAACTGCAGTGCAGACCATGTCGCTAGTTTACAGCATGACTGGGAAAATTTGCATCCCTTTCAATGCCTTTCAGTGTGAGGAGGTCAGGCTTAGGGAGATCTAACTCCTCTTCCATCTCTCTCCGTTCTGTGATTTTAGCGTGCTCTCGGGGGCTGTGCAACTGACTGCCAATGTCTCCCAGGTGCTGTTGTCCCCAATTGATAGGAAACTGCAGAACTGAAGAGACTGAGGCACAAAGATTAGTGGACATATCCAAGGATGTGCTGCCTTCAAGTGCTAGCATTGGATTTTAAGCATCACACGAGTGTTTGAATCAGGACCATGGGAAGAAGACAGACCCAGGCTGGCTCTGCAGCAGGCTTTCAATAGAGGAAGTCAGTCATAAAAGGGTCAGCAGAGCTGGAAGAACACAAAGGAAGGTAAGAAAACTCAATGTCAGCAGCTATGTGGGGAGAGAAAGGACATCTAATGGCCAAGCACAGAAGGCAAGTGCCTCTGGTGGCAGCTGGAACCACGGAGGAGAAAGAGCCTTCCCTGGAAATACTTCCAAAGCAGAAAGAGAGGAGGGGATACCCTCTGTGTTTTAATCCCCTGCCAATCTCTTGCACTGGACCAACCAACAGGAATTTGGTTGGCCGTGCATTCTGGGAAATGTAGTTTCTGGACTCAGTGGCTGAAGTACAGAGTAGAGAGGGCAGAGCAGGGGATGCATCTAAAAGAGGAGGCGTATGATCAGCACAACCGGGGCTCCTTTTCCTGTGAGCCAGGACCCACATACTCAAGGTGACATTTCAGAAGCAGAAGAGACAGCAAGGAGAATCCTGGTTGACTCAACAGCTGACATGGCCACCAGGCATGTGTGGGCCATAGCGGCTTATCAAGTGTGTCAGAGATGGATTCATAATTGGCCACGGAAATGGGAAAGAGAGGAGTGTATTCCAGCAGCCACGACAGAGTCTTTATCCGCAACTCTGGGTGCCCCGAATGTGCTGGTACTTCAGCGTCCTGCCGCTGTCAGGCGGGGCGAGGATGCTGGTACCCTTCTCTGTGAATGGAACTTCTGACATTGTGGGACACGTGGCCTGGAATGAAGGTAGCATCAGACCTACTTTGCAGATAAACAAACTGAGCTTCAGAGAGATGAAACGAGCGGCCCAGGACAACCCAGCTTCTAAGTGGTGCAGCCTACCTTAATCCTGGGCCTGCCTTCCTTCACGCCTGACCTTCTGTACAGCACGCTGAGCCACCTACCAACTTTGGAACCCTTGGTCACTCGGCCTAATCTCATTCCTCCTCAGCTGGTTTGACAATGTGCAGGGTATGTTTTCTAACAGTAGCAGCAGCAGCAACAAGAACAACAACAAAGTTTCAGAAAGTTTCCAACAGGCTGAGGATATCAGTCTACCCCAGGCAATGATGTGCTTTGGTAAACGATGTTGCAAATTGGCCACGCGCGATGGCAGCCGAGATTCCCCTGTGAGTAATCTTCACGCTGTTAGCTCAGGACTCAGTGTGCAACAACCAGAGACACGGCCCGCTGTTGTGAGCCACAGAGCTGCTGTTTGGGGCCTTATGTAGCTTTGGCAGAGTACGTAGTTTGCAGGACAAAAAGAAATTTTCTGCCTGTCTGATCAGGAGAGACACTAAACATGGTGTGATTCACCCCAAACCCTCGTGCAGAGCACCCCCCCCCCCAGTGCAGTGGGGCAAGTGAAGAGCAGAGAAATAGCTCTGGGCGCTGCTTTCGGGGAAT